>JASCZI010211883.1:12848-27041 GCA_036250425.1 Stylosanthes scabra
TTGTTATCTGAAACTGCATTTCCTTTCACCAAACACAGCAACAAGCAAGTCACAATCATTTTATCTATTGAAATACTAAACTCTTAATGCACAGACATAAGAAATAGCACTGAAAATTGAATATTGATGCTGTAACTTTCCTTGCCATTCAATCACTTGAAATTCGAACAGGAATATACATACTAATACTACTACTCTTCTAATAAATGCAATGCTACACATAACTTGCTTCTCACATCATCATCTTCTGCTTAAATAAGTTTCTTACCTAATTTTTTACTTTGGATCTTGTAAAAAAATAAGTTTAGATTTTACTGTTACTTTCTTTCGTTAGTTATTAAAGATAATATATGCAATTAGAATTAGAATGAATTCCATGGAAGAGTCATTCAATGGAAAATGCAGCTTCAAACACATGTTTCCCATATTATCCTTTGGCCACACTACATCTTGCAGCATCTATCTTTGATGTAATCCAGAATGCAATTGATGTGGCTGCTTTAGATTACCCCAAAATGTTCAGGCACCAAAGGATCAGATTATTAAGAAACTTTATTCTGTTATCCAAGTGTGTGAAACTTGCCATTACTCAAATATTAACAAAGACTGTCATACTCAAAATCTATTTACCTGGGTTTCAGGTTTAAGGCGATATTGTACATATAAAGCCCATTGGTCAGCCACAATATCTGCAGGTACATTCTTTATCAACTCGGTTTTACTAAGCCTCGGATCATGAAACTCATTCCATAGCTTTAGTCTATATTCTCTCCACTTTTTACTAAGCGATTGGAGCAAAAAATGTTTGACGAAATAATCACTATCCTTGAAACAAAATCGAACCTATAAAACCCATAAAGAAATAAAAATAGCAAAGAATTTGAGTTTGAGTAATTAGAGTTTGAGTAATTTCCAACAGGTATTATAACTAAAAAGACATAACAAATAATTAGAGTTTGAATAATCTTACTGAAAAGAAACTATTCCATTGATTTTCAAAGAAACTATCGGGAATGGAGGACCACTTCTCAAAGCTTATTGGAAATGCAACACAATCAGTGGCCAATTGACCACAAACCCCTGCAAGAAGCCCAGCTGCTTCCCCTATTGCTGCATGATATTTGTCAAAGTTAACAATTATGCGCAACCTTTCCGCTAAATTATGCACATCCTTCGCTAACAAATGCTCCTCTGTTTCAACTCCATACTCATCTGAAATAACAAAGCATAAAGAATTAGTAAGAGGATAGAAATAAACATGTATTCATAAAGAATTTTTACTGATAACATAAAAGCAAGTAACTTAGTTAACCTATGGCCTGGACTTTCCAATAACGCTTAGACTCACGCCCACCTTTGCGTCTAGCTCCGGATGAATCCTCAGAAGTGGTTGTTGGAGCCATTGATGAAGTTCTAGATGAAGTTCTAGGATTAGTAGATGAAGCACTTGCAGCAGCTACTGAATTATCTAGTGAAGCACTTGCAGCTGCTGCTTTGAGTAAATTCTTGTATCTCTTTTGCTTCGGCATATCTGCATAGTAGATCAAATCAATTATAAGTAATAAGATAATAAAACATGAATTATAACTAAATTGACAAATTTAATATAAATTTCATACCATAAATTAGATTAAATTTTTAACTATTCTGACATTTGTTTGCCTTCTTCAATCTCATCATCTAGTAATTCATCATCTACTTCATCTCTTAACAATGACAAATTCTCACCATTTTCAAAAAAAATCTCTAAGTTTTGCTCTAACAATGGCTCATTCTCGAATGCTTCATCATTTTCGTTTCCTCCCATATCATACAAGTCTCTTGGTTTCAAATGAACAACAACACTCCAATCTTTATTCACTTCATCATCAACAAAATAAACCATTCAAGCTTGAGAGGCTTCAATATATGGATCATCCTCCTCACAGTCACCACTGTGTATTGCCCGTGAAAAATTAATAGAAGTAAAACCCCAATTGTCCTTTCTATACCCCCTTTCTCTAGTGGTGTCAGCCCATTTACATTTGAACAAAGTAATCTTAAATCTGCCATTGTAATTTAGCTCAATTATATCTACTAGTTTGCCATAATAAGACAACTCAGCATTCATGATGTTCCTATCACTAGCACTAGCAACACAAGGAGTTGAAAACATTATGAAAACTCCACTATTCTGTGTCTTCAACCCATTGTCTCGATTAGTAGTTCGAAAGGAAAATCCATTGACATTAAATGTTGAAAACCTCTTGGCATATCGTGACGGACCCATTGCTAGGTATCTCATAATCTATAATAATAAAATGAGGTATCAGTTATGTCCATAAATACTACCTTAATATTAGCAAAACTTTATTATTTTTCTATTTACCTGTTCTGGAAACCAAGAAACAATTTCTTTATTATTGACCTATTTTTCTATCTCTACGCTTGAAGGCTTTCTACCCTTAGTTCTTCTTCGCACGAAATCCTTGAAGTCACTGTCAAATATAAAAGTTGATTTCTAACCGAAAAATCAAATTCATAAAGAGAATGTACAAAATCCTTAAGCACTTACTCAATGAATGGCTGGACATGTGGACAATTTAGAACCACATAACGATGTGCTTGTTTTTTTTCCATGGGCGACAACTCAAACATAGAGAAAGCTCCCTTAGAGTTACCCGTTTGTGGAAAAAGGGTACTAGAACTACTGTTAGGAAGGTCATCAACACGTGGTGGCCTATTAAATCTTGTCTCAATCCCTTCTAAATATCGTGAGCAAAACGTAAGAGCTTCTTCAGCTACATATCCCTCAGCTATAGAACCTTCTGATTGAGCTTTGTTTCGTACATAAGACTTCAAATGTCATAGATACCTAATTTGTACAATTGGCTTTAGCAAATGAGGATGTAACAAAACTATGTTTAATCTCAAGGTGATGAAAAGAGATATTTACCTCTCAATGGGATACATCCACCTGTAGTGTACTGGACCTCCAAGTCTTGCTTCATCAACTAGATGACAAGTTAAATGAACCATCATTGTAAAGAAAGAAGGTGGGAACAACATTTCTAAGTGACAAAGAGTAAGTATAATTCACGTTTGGAGCTTCTCAAGTTCTGTATGACTTAAGCTTTTGGAGCACAACTGTTGAAAAAATGAACACCACTCTATTAGCACTGCAGCAACTTTATCTGGTAGCATATTACGTATGGCAATGGGTAATAGTTGCTGCATAAGGACGTGGCAATCATGACTCTAAATTTAACCATGCATGGTTTAGTTTGATGGTAAAATGTCCATAGGGGGCCAAAGATATTGGATAGAAAGCATTAGTCTGTTTCAAATTAAATCAGATTTGGCAGGTCTGTACTCAAGTTCATTAATCATGATCATGAATCACATCGTAACAGCTGTACACACATTAAACTTGTCATATTAACTAGTGACAACCTAATGTGTGATTTACCAAACTCCTTGTGACCTCACTCACTCACTCATCGATCAGTCATATATGGAAGAATAATCATGGACCATATAACACCCTATTCGGCCATAAAAGCCATATCACATTTGCTATTGCTATGACATCAAACAAGTACACACCTCGCGACGTTACAAAACAAATTATTATGATTTATCAGGGAATCTTTTATCGAACGTGTCTCCACGTTATTTTGGCACGAGAAATGTCCATAATCCATATGCCTCATCTTGTATATGCAGCATATTTAATTTGAAACATAAACCACACTTTGAAGTTTCAAGTGATGAAATTAATTTGTTTTGAGACTCATCACTCATCAGATCAGATCACAATTCACAAACAAACAAGTCTACTGTATGCATTTGCAGCACCCCACAAATGCTTTAGTGCGCATTTGCAGCCATATGAGGAGAGAAACAGGGAGGCAAGTAAACGAAGTACCTTCTTAACACTATTAAGTGATAGTTCTTGCAAGGACTCCCCACTTGTCTCCACAAATGCAGCAATCACCTCATCACTGCATTAGCAAAAGGGAATCAAAATTCATCAGCACATCATACCAACATAATAATGAATTAGATCAAATTGATTATCTCAAATCCTGAGTACAAAGGCAACATTTAGATTCAAGAACATGGGATCAGTAACTTGAATTCAGAAGATTATAGAGCAGTCTTGATAGTGTAAAAACCAATAGAAACTAATTTGAGGGAAATAAATAAAAACTTGAATAACAGATCCAAAAGAAAATTACACTGAAATGATTCTAAGAATAACAGACCCAGCCAAAATCAGAAGAATACTAAATAACCAAAAAAATATGTTCTATTTTCACTTCTCAATATGTTCTATTCATAAATTAAGTTCCAGAATTTTAAGCATCAACTACTAACTTAATATTAAGTACAAATCTTCTAGCATCAATTTCAACTCAACTACATAACCATTTGAATCAAAACAACAAACATTAAGCATCACTAAGGAAGTGACAAAGACACAGAGAGATTGATCCTTAATAATAATCGAAGAACAAAAGAGAATAACAGTGAAAAAAAGCAAAATCAAAAGAATCGATAAACTTATTTAAGAATTTCACCGAATTGGTGGTAACACAAACAAGAAGATCGACGAAGAGAGAGCGACGGAGATCGACGAAGAGCGGAGACGGCGGCGAGAAAAGAGATGAGACAGAGAACAGCTGAGAGGAGTTAGCACTTGTATGTGGAGCGGTGGATCGTAGACGAAACTTCGGCGTCGAGAGCGACGGCGGCGAATCCTTGATTTTGGAGAACCCTAGCTGCGTGAATAGAGGCCTCGAGAGAAAGAGAAACCCTTAATTTCTTGCACATCTTACAACAAGCTTTTTTGTTTTTTATTTAATAAAATAAATTAAGGCAATGATATGTAATGCCATAATTAACATATATTACAGCGGTTTCACTCAAATGCCATAATATTAATGCCATTTTATATAAGTTTTTTTTGTAGTGTGTGTAATGTTACAAGTGGCTAATATTCTACTAGTGGTGTTGAATAATGCAGACATAAACTGAGTTATTTTAAAAAGAATTATTACACTGTCTACGTTTAATCAAGACAAATCCATCGTTATCAATTTGTATATATATATATCTTTTTTGGGTGTCCAAATTAATTTGTATTTAATTTATCGCATGCAATAATTTCGAAAATTAGCATCTAAGTCACTTTCTCTTACGTCATTTATCTTGTCAGCTGTTTGACTTGGAGCATTTTGGAAGATTTTGAAAGAACTAGTTCCGGTTAATTAAAACCCGTTTACTTTCTACTTTTCCTGTTTATAACATGTGTACTTGTTACCTTAGACACCTTCATCTTGTGCAATTTACTATCAATAATCTTATGTTTGAATTAAAGTGCGTGGCATATATTAATCTTATTTACAATGATGAATCTTAATTTCAAATAATTACATCCGCACTATTAACATAATAATTTTGTTTTGTGTTTTAAGTAAAAAACAAGAAAAAATATTATAATAACGTTCTCAAGATATAGAAACACAAGCAATCGATGAAATACAAATTCTAAAATTTGAAAATAAAATAAGAATTAAAAATCCCTTTCATTGTTCTAATTTTAGAAATGGTGATTGTTAAGGTCGGATCCTTAACGATTGTCCAAAGGACTTCGAATGGGGGCCATGATACGAGGTTAGGGGCAAGAGGATGTGCCTTCGGTGACAAACCCCACGGCGTGACCGAGAGTTATTGCCGAGAAGGGGTTGATGTAAAGGTGGATAGCTCTAGAAGCCCAGAATAGGATTATGGGATTCCAGATCTAACAGAATGGATTAGGTTAAGAGTATGTGTACCTTGAGGGGGTGATGCCCCCTGCTTATATAGTTGCGGGTAGTTGAGATCTTTTTGAGATCTGTTAAGATTGTATCATATCTTTTCTACTTTAGGTGATTCTCCTTTGTTTGTGGGCCATTTATTTATGGCCTTATTCTTTGATAATTTGGGCCTTGGAGTCTGGTCCGTAACATTGCCCCCACTCAGGAGCTTGAGGCTTTTTGGGCCAAGCTTGCGAGTTACAACCCATTTTTCGAGCTTTTTTTGGGCGGTTCTGTCCACTTCCGGTGACTTGATGCACGTAAAGCGAGTTCCGCCTCTTTGAGTTCCGGCTGCTACGTGTTTCTTTGTGGTCCAAGCGTTGAGAGGGGTCGTTTCGTTTTTCTTAGCTGACGTGGTAGAGGGCAGTAATGATTTTTCTCGTGGGGTGCGGTTTTCGAGACTTCTGTAACCGTCCCATCATTCCTTTGCCCCCTGAGTACCCCGAGGCGTGTTTAAGAAGGCTTGGGGGACTCAAGGGACTCTTTTTTACTTTCTCTCAGTTTTGCTACTCCTTTCTTTCTTCTGAGTTTCTTCCTTGAAGGTTTCTCTCTCTTGTTGGTGTTCTTCGTCTCCTGTTGAACGCATTTCGTTTTTGGCCTTCTTCAGTTACAGGTATTCCCTTCTTCCTTAACCTTTTGCCTGCATTTCATGTACTGTGGTTCTGGTGGTTTTTTTTTGGGTCTTTTCTTCTTTCTCTTTCTCTGTCTTGTTTGTCCCTCCTCGTCCTAGTCGTTTCTTCTTCCTCGCCTCTTTTCCTTTCTTGTTTTCTTGATTATTGGCCTTGCTCGCACTTGTAGGCTTATTTATTTATTCGAAATGGCGAAGAAAAAATCATGCCAAAATGTCCATAACCCTCGCGTGCTTTCTCCGGTTGAGAGGGAGTTGTATGGTTGGGTCGACGCAGAGCTTTCTACACAGTCCTCTGTGTTGGCCTCTGAACACCTTCTTGAGCTCCGCCGTGAGATGAGGCTGGCCCAGGATCTAGCCTTGGAGAGGGATTACATATTAGAGGCGGCTGGGCCTTCCGACCGGTTGCCGTTCCGGGCGCTTGAGGATCGGACCCATTTTTTGTGGGTCTATGTCGAGTTGTTTACGCACCTGGGCGTCCGTCTTCCTTTTTTGGACTTCCAGAGGGAGGTCCTGACGCGGTGCCAAGTGGCGGTTAGCCAACTTCATCTTAATGGTTGGGGTTTTCTCCGCACTTTTGAACGCGTCTGCTTTCACTTTGGGTTCCGTCCGTCCTGGCGCATCTTCTTATACACTTATCAGCTTCATGCTCCCCCTCCCGGGAACGGCTTCCTATCTTTCCGGGCTTACCAGGGGAGGCGTCTCTTTGATGCCTTTGAGGAGTCTATCCAATAATTTAAGTGGCATTATTTCAAAGTATTGCCGCTTCCTGGTACTCGCCCCTTCTGGGTTGACGATGAGGGGAAGCCGTATCCTTGGGTGTACTGGAATTCGTGGGCGAGGGAATGTCGTATAACGGCCTTGGATCCTTTGGAGATCTTGGCCTTTGATTTCCTGCAATCCCTTTCGGTTGGTTTGGGGAAGAAGTCCAACTTCCGGTGTCGCTGGATTTTGGATCATAGTGATGCTGAGGTTGGGGCATTTCTTGGTATGCCCCCTTTTTTATTTTGATTCTGCTGGTTAAATTGGCGTATATATTTGTATTTTTTGCTGAAGTTTTCCTGTGATTACTTGGTCTTGCAGACAGTTTGCTTACGGATATGGAGAAGCAGAGTCGCTTCGACCGTTTGAAACAGAAGATGGCGGAGGTGGCCGGGGTGGGTCCACACTCGGTTCTTCCCCATGTTCGGACTCCTTCGACTACCTCGGGTGCCTCTACTTCTGGTCAGGCTGCTCCTGCTCCTACTCTTGCCCCTGTTGCTCCTACTGCTCCGTCCCCTCCCCCGGCTGCTACAAAGAAAAGGGGGTCCTTTACGGATCCTGCTGGCAAACCTTTCCCTGTCGAGGGAGAGGAGGGTGCTAAGGAGGATCCTTCCGCCGACTTGAAGAGGAAAGGGCGGAAGAGGAAAGCGCCGGATGCTTCTGCCGAGGAGACGGCTTTGGGGGCAAATTCCTCGTGGGTGCATAACGTCAGCCCCATCAATCGCGCTTTCCCGGATGACTACAACTTCCGGGCGGCATTGGATGCTGGCCTTACCAATGACCCTATTCGGGAGATTCTTGGCCCCTTGGTGCCGGAGCAACTTCTCGGGACAGCCCAACACCTTGCCTGCCAACTCACCGCTTGCCTTCAGGTATGGGTGTTCTTGTGTAGCTTTGTCTTTGTGTTTCTTGCTTTAATTGTTATTTTAGCTTTTCTTTTGTTGTTTCGTTGTTTAGGTTGGCATAGAGAAAGCTTTTGCTTCCAAGATTCAGATGGAGAAAGAGCTGGCCTCCCTGAAGGATCAAGTTGACGTGCTTACGGTGGAAAGGGATTCAGCCTTGGCTGCCCCTCTTCTGAATGCAAAGATTAAGTCTTTGACTCAGGAGTTGGCGGTTTCCGAGGGCGAGTGTCTTTCCGCCGTTGCTCATATGACAGAGGTGGAGGAGAAGGCCAAGGTGCAGGCTGCAAAGCTTGAGTCCTGCCAGTCTGCATTGCTAAAAGAGAAAAAGGAGGCTGAGGGCCTTGCCAAATCCTTGAGGGAGAAGCAGATGGCTTTGGACGGGGCTGAGGCCGCCACTGCTCATTGGCGGGATGAGTGGAAGTCGCTGGCGGAAGAGACTGGGGACATGGTCCAAGAGACTTTTGAAATCTCTATGGACCAGGTTCGTCATTTGAATTCTGCCATTGACTATTCTATGATTTCCTTGGATACTCGCTGGGATCCGAAGGCCAAGAGGATATATAATCCTAAAGCCGAGGCCCAAGAGCAGCCAGAGCCAGTGGCGGAGGAGTGGCCGGACCCTGCAGCCGGGGTCCCACTTGGGGAGGATGTCCGGGAGGCTGTTCCGGAGGTTCCGGTGGTGAAGGAAGGCGGCGAATGCCCCGTTTCAAATGTGTAAAAATCTTCTGCTTGTGAACAATTTCTTTGTTAATTGTTTTTTTGTGAACAATTCTTTTTGTTGTTTTTTTTTTTGAACAATTTGTTTTTTATTGATGCTTGCGTTTGCTTTTTTGATAATCTTTTATCTTCGCAAAGCCTCTCTTAATTTGCATCTCATCTCTCGGGTGATCAATCCGGGGTGGAGCGGCGGAGTTTGGTTCTTTCCGCTTTTAATTTTGCCCTTTGGGTTATTTTTATGCCGCTTTTAAGCTAAGGGCTCCCGGGCTCTTTTGGCATTTTTGTTTCTTTTGTAAAAAAGAAAATGCCTTTTCTTTTTGTTGTGCGCTTTTTGTGCTTTTAGGTGGCGACATAAGGCTAAGAAAGACTTGAAAAAAAATAAAACTCTAAAGAATGAGTAAGAAATACTTCTTTTTTATTAACCTTTGACAGCCAGTGTGGCCAGAACGCTTACATGCCTCGTTAAAACCTTTCCATCCGAAAAACCCTTGTTTTTGGGAAAAAATAATAGATGGAAGGAAAAAGAGTACGTGCTGCTACGTTCGTTTACATGTGGTACTTTCTGAGGTTGGATATGTGCCAAGTCCTCGGAACTTGGCTTCCTTCTATGGTGTTGAGCTTGTAGGCACCTTTTCAAAGTGCTTGAACTACCCGGTAGGGGCCTTCCCAGTTTGCTCCTAGTTTTCCTTGGGCTGCGTTCTTTCCTCCTATGTCTGCCCGCCGTAGTACCAGGTCCCCTTCTTCTAGGTCCTGTTTCTTGATCTTTTTGTTGTATTTGGCGGCTAAGAGTGCTTTTACCGCTTGCTGCTTTATTCTTGTTGCATCTCTAATTTCAGAAATTATATCGACTTCTGTTTCTCTTCCGCCTTGGTTTTCTTCCGGGTCATAATTTGATACCCGGATGGTTTGCTCTACTATTTCCAGGGGGATCATGGCTTCTGTCCCGTAGGTTAGCCGGAAAGGTGTTATCCCTGTTGCCGACTGTTCTGTGGTCCTGTAGGCCCAGAGCACGCTTCCGAGTTCTTCCGCCCAACATCCTTTCTTCTCGTCAAGCCTCTTTTTTAATCCGTTTAGGATTATTTTGTTCATGGCTTCGACTTGCCCGTTTGCTTGCGGGTGTTCCACGGACGAGAATTGTGGGTGGATCCGGAATCCTTCTAGGAATTCCTTGAACTTTTTGTCCATGAATTGTGTCCCATTGTCAGATGTGATGACTCTTGGGATTTTGAATCTGGTGATGATGTTGTTCCAAACGAACTTTTTGCACTGTGTTGCTGTGATTGACGCTAGTGCTTCAGCCTCCACCCACTTTGTAAAGTAGTCGATTGCCACGATTAGGTACTTCACTTGTCCCGAGCCTTTGGGGAAAGGCCCTAGGAGGTCGATTTCCCATTTATCGAACGGCCAGGGAGCCGTGATGGTTGATAGCTCTGTTGCTGGCATTTTCTGCAGCTTCGAGTGCTCTTGGCATTTTTGGCACTTCTCGACGTGCGATCTGGTGTCTGCTTGCATGGTGGGCCAGTATATGGCGGCTAGAAGAATTCTCCTTATGAGGGCTTTTGCTCCCTGGTGGTGCCCGTGTTAACCATGTTACAATATGTATAAGTTCATTTGATTAGGTTTTGATGAATGACAAACATTGAAGTTGAGGATAAGCGTTGGAAGCAAGCAACAAGACCAGAAGACGAGTCCACAAGCTTTGAAGATGGTTTAGTATCTTAGGATTTAGGTAAACTTCTTGTCAAGAACCAAAGTTTATTATCTCTCTCACACACACACAAGAAAATTTTTTAAAGAAAATGTTTTACGAAAACTATGGCCGTAAAAGTTTTATAACTTGTTAGCTATTTTAAAGCTTAGTGCATGCTGTCAAACTTGACCTTTGTGCACTAAAGTGATGATAACTTGAGCTACATAGGTCCAAACGATGTGGTTCTTGTTGTATTAGAAAGCTAACATCCGGAGCTTCATATTCATATAAGATAGTCCATATTTTGAGCCATTTTAGGCCAAGGTATCGATACCCTAATGAGAGTATCGATACCCTCGGCCAAAAAATTTGAATTTTGGCCCAACGGACATAAGGGTATCGATACCCTCTGCCATGGTATCGATACCCTCGCGCTAAAAATGCCCATAACGGCTAGTTTTGACAAAATGGCTCCATCCCACTTACTCCCCAACGTCTCTAAGGTTTGGGAAGTCTATAAATTGATAGTTTTGAGCCTTATTTCTAACACAACATCAATTCTAAGTATTCTTGTGCTTATGCTTCAATTTTCACATAATTTCAAAGTGATTTTTGCACATATTTGAGAGATAACCAAAGTTTGGTTCATAGAACTTCATTTGTGTTCATCTACTCTATTTTGAGAGTTGTAATTCTTTCTCTACACAAATTTTATATCTCTTTGTTTGAGTGACTTGGAGTGTGACTCTCCAAGGGTGTGAGACTTGATAAACACTATAGTCGGTGAGGATACCAAGATAAGCACTCAAGGGAAAATCTTGATGTTGGGATACTTCGAGTGGAGTGGGTTATTCGTTGGTGATCAAGATACCGTGAGGTGTTAGATTCAAGTGCTCTTGTTGTAAAGGTTTGTCAAGCACCTTGAAGCTTGGTGGTTTAGTGGATATCTCAATTGCGATTGAGAAGAGTGGACGTAGGCAAAGAGATTGTGCCGAATCACTATATATCATTGTGTATTATCTCTCTCAACTCAAACTCATTTATATTCTTGATATTTATATTTATACAAGTGTTTTGGAAAGTACAAGCTCCTTGTAAGTACTTAAGAATTGACTTAAGCCCTTGGAAAAATACTATTACAAGCATTTGAGTCATTTAAATTCAAAGTAATTTAAGCTTCCACGAAAAATATTAATTGTTGTTAAGATACTCAATTCACCGCCCCTCTTGAGTATCCGTGCTACGTGACTCACAGCCCGCAGGCACCTTCATGTGCTTCCGAGAGGATTATTTGAATTCTCTCTTCTTACGCGCACTTTAAGAGTGGGGTTGTTGCTCCTCTTTTGTATAGCTCACCAGCTACTATTGTGTAGTTCGCCGCTTTTCTTCTGAGTTTGTTGGCCTCATCTTTGTCTTCCGGGAGGATTCCGCTTATCAGGAACTTCATGATGGGGTATTTCCAGCTTTGACTCTCCGAGACTGATAATACCGTTTGGGCTTCTTCTATGGACGATTTTTCTTTGGTTTCCTGGATGAGGGTGCGGTTTCCTCCGCCTGGCTTAGTACTTGCCAGTTTTGATAGAGTGTCCACCCGGTCATTCGCTTTCCGGAGGATGTGCTTCATCTGTACCTTTTGGAAAGAGCTTAGCAGCTCTTTTGCTTTTTCCAAGTACTTTGCCATTTGGGGGTCCTTGGCCTGGTAGCTTCCGTTGACTTGGGAGGTGACTATTTGGGAGTCGGATCTGACTTCTAGTTCGGAGATCCCCACCTCTTTTGCTAGTTTTAGCCCCGCTATGAGTGCTTCATATTCCGCCTGGTTGTTGCTTGCTTGGAATTGGAATTTTATGGTCATTTCTATGGCAATTTCTTCAGGTCCTTCCAGTAATATGCCGCCCCCGCTTCCTTTTGTGTTCGACGAACCATCCCCATGCAGGATCCATGGGATATGGTTGTCCGCTTGGTGTTTGGGGGTGAACTCTGCCACAAAGTCGGCCAGCGCTTGTCCTTTGATGGACGTTCTTCCCTCAAAAGTTATGTGGTATTCTGATAGCTCGATGGACCAGGCTAGCATTATTCCTGCCAGGTCGGGCTTTTGGAGAATCTATTTCAGCGGCTGATCTGTTTTTACCACGATCGGGTGGGCCTGGAAGTACTGTCGGAGCCTCCTGGCTGCCGTGGTTAGGGCAAATGCTAGTTTCTCCAGTTTCTGGTATTTCAGCTCTGCTCTTTGGAGGGTTTTGCTGACAAAGTAGACGGCTCTTGTGTTTTCCCTCTTTCCTGGACTAGTGCTCCAGCGACTGCATCGTCAGTGGCTGCTAGGTAGATTATTAAGGGTTTTCCCTTTTCCGGCTTTACTAGGATGGGCGGTGCTGCTAGGTAGTCTTTGAAGCTTTGAAAAGCTTTTTCACAATCTTCCATCCAGTTGAACTCTGCTCCTTTTTTCATGAGTTTGAATAGTGGGGCTGCCTTTATTGCTGATGCTGAAAGGAATTTGGATAATGCTGCCAATCTTCCGGTCAAGCTCTGCACTTCTTTTAGGGATTCTGGCTGCTTCATAGATAAGATGGCTTGGCATTTTTCGGGGTTTGCCTCGATTCCTCGGCTTGTTAACATGAAGCCGAGGAATTTTTCGGCTTCCACCGCGAATGCACATTTGGCAGGGTTGAGTCGCATCTAGTGTTCCCGGAGTTTTTCGAAGACTTTTTCCAGGTTTGGAATGAGGTCTTCTTTGGTCTTGTCTTGATTAGCATGTCGTCCACATAAACTTCCAATATTCCACCTAAGAGTTATTTGAACACCTTGTCCATGAGCCTTTGGTAAGTTGAACCTGCGTTCTTTAGTCCGAACGGCATTACTTTGTAGTAGAAGTTACCAATGGGGGTGACAAAGGCTGTTTTCTTGGCGTCTCCGGGATACATTGGGATTTGATTGTATCCGGAGTAAGCGTCCATGAAAGACAGGAATTTGTAACCTGAGGCTCTGTCCACGAGGCCATCGATGCTCGGAAGAGGGTAGGGATCTTTTGGGCATGCTTTGTTTAAGCTGGTGTAGTCCACACACATCCTCCACTTTCCGTTGCTCTTGGGGACCATGACCACGTTGCTGAGCCAAGTGGGGTATTTGACTTCCCCTATGAAACCCGCTTCGAGCAAGTTTTGTACCTGCTTCTTGACTTCTTCTGTCTTCTCTGGACTCATTCGTCGGAGCCTTTGTGCCACTGGTTTACTTCCGGGCAGTATAGATAGCTTGTGGTTGGAGAAGTTGGGGTCTATGCCCGGCATATCTGCTGCTGTCCATGCGAATAGATCCACGTTCCATTTGAGGAAGTGAGTTAGGTCCGCCTTGACTTCTTCCGGTAGGGTTTTTGCTATCATTGTGGTTTGTTCGGCTTTTGGCCCGATTTGTACCTTTTCTAGTTCTCCTTCCGGTTGCAGCCTTTCTGGGAGTTTTCTTCCGGGGGGTTCTAGGTCTACCAAGTGGACTTTGGCAGCCGTGTCTGGCTTGGTGGGTCTGGGGAGTTGCTCTTTGGAATTGTGCAGTGTGGCTCTGTGGCATCTTTCTGCTTCCGAGATGTCCCCTTTTAGTGTGCCCACTTCTCCGTTGTTAGTTATGAACTTCATGGTGAGGATAGATGTAGCCACAATTGCTCCTATC
>JASCZI010211883.1:27778-42068 GCA_036250425.1 Stylosanthes scabra
ATTCTTTATGGGTCTTGGAGCCGGTACTCTTTCAACCTGAGATACCTCATTCAGAAATTGGGCTAGGGAGACATTGAGGGGATTATAGTATGATCTGTTGGATCTGTGCTCTTTCCGTCCTCTATCGTCCCTGAAGTGCTCCTTTTGGGGGTTGTGCTATTTTGGTCAGGCTTTTCAGAAAAGGGGTGTCTTCTTTCAGCCCTTTGACTAAGGCCACCAGAGCCGCCTGGGATTGCAGTCCTTCGATTTGTGTGCATTCTGTGTTGAAACGATCTAGATAGCTCCGGAGGGTTTCTTCAGACTTTTGCACTATCGAGTACAGGTTTAGGCAGGTTTTTGGGAGCTTCCAGCGGGTGGTGAAGTTCTTCATGAAACTGTCGGCCAGGTCAGAAAAGCACTCGATACTGCCCGGAGGGAGAGCGTTGAGCCACGTCAGGGCGTCTTTCTTTAATGTTATGGTGAAGGCTTTGCATTGTATGGCATCGGAAGCATTCACAAGCAGCATTCTGTTTTCGAAGGCATCTAAGTGATGCTTCGGGTCTATGGTTCCGTCATACGGCTTGATTTCCACGGGGTACCTGAATTTCTTGGGGATTTCTTCCGCCAAGATGTGAGATGAGAACGGGTGTCTGCTCCCTTCCCTTCCGGGGGGCCGTGTTATCGTAGTGGATGGCCTCCACGTGCGACCCTTTGATTCTGCCATTTTGCTGTTGTGGTTCGCCACAGTCTGCGTCTTGCTGTTAAGCTTTTCGAGCTTTTCGAGTCTATCCTTCTCCCGTTTTTCCGCTTCGTCCAGAATGGCTTGCTGCTTTTTGGCGAGCTCTTCTGCTCTTTTTACGGCTTCCAAGGCGAGTGCAGCCTCTGGGGTTTGCCTTTCCAAGAGCTCTCTCAAAGCCGCCTCCAATTGTTGAATGGTATTGTTTCCCTGATCGATCTCCTTTTCCGGAGTCTATCCTTCATGGAGTGGTATTTCTTCCATTCCTTGCTCGGGTCACCGGTGCTTGCGCTTCTTGCTCCTCGGTTTCGGAAAGTTCCCCACAGACGGCGCCAATGTTAAGGTCGGATCCTTAACGATTGTCCAAAGGACTTCGAATGGGGGCCAAGATACGAGGTTAAGGGCAAGAGGATGTGCCTTCGGTGACAAACCCGACGGCGTGGCCGAGAGTTATTGCCGAGAAGGGGTTGATGTAGAGGTGGGTAGCTCTAGAAGCCCAGAATAGGATTATGGGATTCCAGATCTAACAGAATGGATTAGGTTAAGAGTATGCGTACCTTGAGGGGGTGATGTCCCCTGCTTATATAGTTGCGGGTAGTTGAGATCTTTTTGGGATCTGTTAAGACTGTATCATATCTTTCATACTTTAGGTGATTCTCCTTTGTTTGTGGGCCACTTATTTATGGCCTTATTCTTTGATAATTTGGGCCTTGGAGGCTGGTCTGTAATAGTGATGATTCAAAAGGCTTTCTTTCTACGACATAAATATAATAGAGTATTTTACAAGGACTCATCAAGGAACTTATTCAAGCGGTAATGGTTGTAATTCGAGATAAAGAAGAAGCTCGTTATTAACGTCTTAAGATTATAAGTTGAATATATTATAGGAAAATTATCGGGTGTTCCCTGTACGGAAGAGGGACACCGATGTATCGCATATGAAGCGTTTGAAGGTTGTGATTTGTCGTTTAGGGAATGCATAAATGACCAATCTAACCCTAAAGAAGTACTTTTTTTACCGAAATCACCCTAAAGCAAGAAGAGTTTGACCTGTCACAACGCACGATACCCAACCAAAGACTTATGCCACTCGTTGCTGTACCACACTGCTCCTTACCATTCTGTTTACCACACCATTCTTTTCTCCATGAATCTTAACCTTTTTATTAAATTACAATATATATGTGCGGCTCATTTTAAAGGTACACCGCTGTTATGAAATTTTCTAGGGAACACCAGAACAACTTCCTATATTATATTCTCATTTTACATTCTTTCATTTTATTTCGCTCCAACATCTCTCACTTTCTTCGACGGTCGAGAGTACTTATTTGATTATGAATGGAATCCAAATTGAGGTTGATTATGATTCTTCATTCTGCTCTCTTTTGGAATCGGTGGACCATTGACCTAAAGAGGGGGGAATTAGTTAAAGTGGTAATTTAATAATTTACCTTCGAATTATTTTCTAAAGCTATACATTACACACGGATCTCAAGCTGGTTTCAAAAATTTTAAGTTCTTCAAATTGATCTTCAAAATTATCAATGACGAAAATCTTTCAAGGGACTATAAGAAGTAATGTTGTCTAACTTTGAGTAACCTAAAATTTGTAGGGACTAATTGAGGCACGTGTATAATTTTAAAGATCAATAAACTAAATGCATTGGTTTTTGTTTTTATTTTTTATTTTTATTTTTAGTATTTTTATTTTTTGGATTTTGTTAACGAAAAAGAGAAGGTTAATTTTTTTTGCAAAATTAAAAAAAAAATTAAAAAAAAAAATAAAACGCGAACAAAAAACATCCTAAATATTTCGGTGAATTTAGTAGAATCGTTTTATGGCAATTCAAAATGCAAATAGAGTATTGCATCATGTGACCACAATTGACAGTCAACAGCTCCATGATCATTTGCATAATAACATTTTTGACTAGTCATATTATTTGTAAGTATTCATCATCAATTATTCAACTGAAGGTATTATTTCCTTTGTCTGGTAATTAGTTATTGGCAATCTGTGTCATTATTCAATTATATATGTACTCGTTTAACAAAAAAAGTAAAAATAAAATACAAATTGTAGGTATATATTCATATATCATATAATTGGTTTTACTTTTAGTCATGATGCAGCGAACAGATGCAGAGTGCAAACTATTAATAGTAAGACAATTACTCAACTTTTTTTTTTTTAATTTGCTTAGTATGTTTTTTAATCATATTCTTTCTTAATCAATTTTAAATTGGTACCGAAGGTAACTATTTTAATTTGGTAGTTGTAGCTTGAAATAATAAACAAATATACAAAATATTCGATTTTTTTTTCTCTTTAGGTGAACCAACTACTAGTTCATTTCTTAATTGATGGCTAAATTTTCTTAACAGTTAAATAATAATGTAACTAGCATTTGACATATTTGATGTTGATAAAAACAGGATTACACGACTTAAAAGGAAGCACAACCTTTGGTGATTATAATATTAGTTAATACCTCTCTTAAGAAGTTGTCCTCTCGATTAAGCTATGGTCATTGGACTTAGAATATTGAATATTGAATATCTAGCACAAGAGAAGAGAAGAGGATCAATCGTAATATTTTATAAAATTAAGGAAAAATATTGATAATCAATACTTTTTTAATTAATAATAAGCTAATAATTTCATTTATTATCATTATTGAGCTAGTACTTACCATTATTTTAAATGATTTATTCTTTCTTATTTTAGATGATATATTTTTTTATTATTTCGAATAATTTATTTTTATTATTTCAAAAAATCAATCGTCTACTCTTTCATATAATCAATTTTTATGCAATTTTTATATGCTATGCATTATCTAGCACTATTCAAAAGTTAATTAAAGCTACCCTGCTCCGTTGAATTTCAATTATCAATTATAAGTTAAATGCTGACATTGGTTTTGAATTTGATAAACTATTCAAAATAAATAAAGTCATGAAGGAAAGTATGCATCGTATCTATATAATTGAATGTGCAATGTTAAATTAGTTAAAAAAATTTCCATCTACTAAATAATCATTAGATTTTATTATATATATTAAGAATTTGATTAGTTCGACCTATCTGAGAAATTTCGTAAAAAGAAACAAAATTTTCAAGATTCTTTTTCCTATTCTAAAATATGAATATAAAACATTAGTTTTACGGATCATTATTCTTGTCAATATAACTAATTTTACATCATTATTAAATTAATTAGCCACTAGAAATTAGGGACGGTAATGTATCATGTTTGGGTATTTATGTACGAATACTCGTCGTAAACACCCATGTCTTCATTATTCATGGTTATTTAAATTTTTATCCTATATTTAAATTTATGAACATTATATCCATTCATAACCTTCAAATGTTTATAACATAAAGACAAATAAATTAAGAATTAATCAATAAAATTCATAACATGATTAAATACTTAGAAACATAATTAAACACATATAATTGATTATTATTCACGACACAACATCAACACTTAACATTTAAATATTCTTACAATACTTCAAATTAAATTATATTTGTTAAGATATAGGGCGGGGCGGTTGAATAATGAAACAGAGCAACCCTAATCCATACTTATCCAATACCCAATCAGAATTTACCAACTTTTACCCGAAGGCGCCTATATCCATTCAATCAAAAAGAAAAACTCACCATATTCGAAACAGGGCATGTCAGACTTGGTTCGGATCGGCTCGATTCGGCTTGATGAATTCAAATTGCCATCCTAAAAAGTTCTTATCGTCAGTCTTCAGAGAACATGACTATTTATGATGAGTAATATTAGGTAATCAATAAAAATTCACCCAACATCAATCAATAATTTAAATTGAATATTCTATTTTTTAAGTTTCGAATGTTCTATTTATAAAAAATACTATAAAATTATATTTATATTTAATTTTCAAAAGTTATTGATTGTGTAGTATATGACGTTCTCTTTTTAACATATTGGATGTTCTCCTTTAAATTTAATTTATTAGTTTAAAAAATATTGGCTATTTATAGTTTTTAATTAGAATTTTCTATTAATGTGTTTTATACTTTTATTCGATGTTGTGTGTTGTACTTTCTTCCCCGTCATCTTAATTTTTCATCATTTCCACGGCAGAGAAGAGTGGACTTCATATGAATATAGAAATCTGTATTACTATATGAATATGAAGATTCCGGAAGAACCTAATTATTTAAATTAGAATCTTAAAAATAGCAGCGTCGAACCCGATCAATTTGTATTTGAAAACAACATTAATCATAATATAAGTACGTATATGGTCCTTTCATAATAAATAAAATAAGTAATATAATAAAGCAGTTTGGCCATGTTTACGAGTGTGCTTGGATCATCAATAATTAAGTCAGATCTAAATTTTATTAGAAATACGAGGATCTAAATTTCAATTATTCTACTTTAATTTTTTCTAAAATGCAAATGATAAAATATGTATATTGTAAGAAAATTATTAATAAATGTCTCCAGCATTGAGATACAGGCTATAAAAGATTAAAAGTCAAGTTTAATTAACCTAACTGCTTATCGGGCCCAGCTTCAGTTTCAAAGTGATGATATGAGAGAAGACTTACAGCTACTTAAGAAAGTGGGGATTTGAATTAATTTCTTGATTCTGAAAATAAAGTTTTTGAGGAGAAAAAAAAAACAGCAGTAAATAAACATTTCCGACCATAAGAGAAATTAAAACTCATATCTAAAATTTCATTATAAGAATGTTGCGTTAGACTATTTGACTAACACATGGATGTTTATTATCGTGCCAAGTGGTGCGTTGATATTATATCAAGTGTTCACATTATTCTTGCTTCAATCAATCAAAAAATTTCTTGAAATGTGTAATCAATTTGAATGGTTTGCTTCAATCAATCAAAATGTTTATTGATGTGTGTAAGATCAATTTGAATCATTTGTTTCAATCAATTGAATTATTTATTGAAATGTGTAAGATCAATTTGAATCGTTAGTTTTAAATAGTTTTCTTGATTGAGTAATATTTTAAAGACTTTTCTAAATAAAATTAGAATGTTAATTACGACTTTAAAAACTTCTATATCTAGAGTATGGTGTTTGAAATTAAAAATTAAATAAGTACTTTCCAAAATTAAAGTTGTTGATTTTTTTCTTAAATCAATCAAAATGTTTCTTGAAGTTTGTAAGATCAATTTGAATCATTAGTAATAACTTGATTCCTTAACTGAATAATATTTTAAAGATCTTCCCAATTTTAAATTACAACTTTTAAAACTTCTATATTCAAAGTATGATATTTGGGATTCAAAATCAAATAAGTACCTTTCAAAATTAAATCATATAAAGTAATAATTTTATTTAATGGCATTGATACAATAAAAAATGAAAGAAAAAATTCTTATCATAATTTAAGATTGATCATGTTCTATATAAAGGTTATAATATTATTATTATACCCTTTACAGATTGAGATTGCACTCGCAAGTTAGAACGACATTTATCGTTTTTGGTAAACGAAAATCAAATGGCTCTTACCACTGATTTTTTTAGGATGTTGGTCCTAAGAAGCTTGGTTTGTGCTTCAACGTGTACTTGATTCAGTTGTAGGAAGAGTTTGATAAGATTAACGAGGAAGAGACCAATAGTATTGACATGATCATCCAAAATGTTAAGGTTGTTATTTTAATTTGATATTGTATTATTGTGTTTTAATTTGTCCACTTAAAATTTTTTTATGTTATAGATTAATATTTACCTATTTTACAAGCAGAGTATTCGAGTACAGGAAATGGTTCCAAAATATTTGATTAAGCAGTGAAGGAATAAGTTTAAAGAATTTAAAATGTATACCATGAGTAACTTCATTGTGGCAGATATTAGACCAATGACGCGAACCTTCTGCAAGAAAACAACCGTTCAACCCCTTGAAGTTTCCTCTTTTGAGTTGCGTCCTTTTGTTATGAAGGACATACCGGATTTGTTACATGCCGAATCTGTCAATCCATGTGAGTTTTTTTTTTCTTTTTTTTTGTTAGTTGAATTCTTTTAGTAATATTTAGGTGAAATGCACTCTTTTAATTTGACATGGTAATTATGAAGTCATTTAAATTGGTAATCATATGATATCGAAATTGACACAGATATCATTAGTGAAGTGGTGGGGAAGCAAGAGTACAACAAAGTTGTGACGAGCAAAGGAATTAAGACGAAGTGAATGACTGTTACAATCAAAGATATTGAGTAAGTTGTTTGGTGACTAACTTCCCTTTTAATAATATTTTATTACAATTAATTCTTCCTACTAATAAGTATTTAGTTTCAGTAGCTTCACTTTTGTTAAAATTTATATAAACTGTTAAACGATACTTGCCTCTTTTGATAGTAACTACAAAATAAATTGCGTACTTTTTGGAGAGTCGATGAATGAATTTCTCCCGCACTTTGAGAATTGACGATTAAACTACTCATAATAGTGTGCCAGTATTTCAAGACAAGCTGATAGAATTGTATGGATCAATTTATTACAATGTAAATCTGTGTTGCTCGATATCTTTTGAAATTTTTTTAAAACAATTTTGAAATTTTTTATGTGACAGAGAGGACTTCAGTACAAAGTCATTTTCAGATCTCAAAGTTACGTATTAATTTAGATTTAGTAGTGGACCGAGAATTTCATAACAGGTTAAGGTGTTACATCTAAAATTTGGCGTTTTCATTTTTTATTTGAAAACTTGGTTAAAAAATTCCTAATTTTCAAACTCTTTGGAAATAACCCTTCTACAACTGTCTGTATTAATTAAATTTTTTCTGGGAGTTCAATTCGGTATATTAATGAACCCACCCAATGATTATTGCTAACAGTTGGTTATATTAATTATATGCATTTTTATAAACAGAAAATATATAATAATATAATCATTATAAGTGTTTATAAAAGGTATGAAAATAGCTCAAACTCATTGATTTGTTGAAATAAGTTTACCAAAAACATATAATTAAAAAATAATATGAAACTTAAATATACAACAATCCGCGCACAGCGCGGTATATTAGTTGTACTCATAAAAAGATGCATTCCAATTGACAATATAATGCATAATACATCTTATACTCTCTAAAAAATCTTATTGAAAAAAGTCTTCACGAAACTAAATGTTAAGAGTTAAACTATTAAGACTTTATTTTATTCGAGTAGATTTTCGAGTTTTAAAAATTTGTCTATGTCATTAGACATAATTTATTAATTAAATACTTCATCTCTACATTTTATTACATTTTCTAACAATAGTTGGTATTTAAAAGAATAACTTACTAATCAAGTAATAATAACTTTTTTTCTTTTTATTTCAAATGGCCTAAATAATTTTTTTTTTAATCTTGCTATTTGAATAAGTGATTTATCTAAACAAGTGGTTAATCAAATAACCTAAAAATAACACCACCACTCTCCCTTAAAAACACGTGTACACGCGCTGAAGAAGAACAGAAGCAACAAAGGCGCGTTCAACGACATTCTTTGACCACCATTCTTCATCGTCTTCTTCCTCCTCCTCATCCTCCTCTTTCGTTGACATCGTGTTCTTCATCCTCCGTCATTGTCGTCCTCTTCTTCCTCCTTTGCAGTGCCTTCTTCTTCTTCTTCTTCTTCTTCTTCTTCTTCTTCTTCTTCTTCTTCTTCTCTATTTTCCATTGTTGTTATTGTTGTTTTTGTTGTTGTTGTTGTTGTTGTTGTTGTTGCTGCTGCAGCTGTTGTTGTTACTTTACAGAAATATAAAGCAATAATGCACAGAAATAGAAAGCAACATTACGCAGAAATAGAAAGCAATAATGCGCAGAAATCAAACATTCTTCTTCTTCTTCCTTCCTTCTTTCTTTCCTTCTTCCAAGTCTGCATATGCATCTTCTTCTATTTCTTTCTTTCCTTCCTTCCTTCTTCCATGTCTTCTTCTTCTTCTTCTTCTTCTTCTTCTTCTTCTTCTTCTTCTTCTTCTTCTTCTTCTTCTTTCTTCCATGTCTTCATCTTCTCTATTTTGCATTGTTGTTATTATTGTTGTTGTTGTTGTTGCTGCTGCTGCTGTTGTTGTTGCTGTACAGAAATATAAAGCAATAATGCACAGAAATAGAAAGCAACATTGCGCAGAAACAGAAAGCAATAATGCGCAGTTCTTGGGCGCCTAGGCGCCCAAAACTCAACAATTTCTGCACCAAGGTAACAAAGAAGCACGCCTAGGCACCCATACAAGGTGCCTAGGCGTTGGTTACAAGTTGGCCACACTCCCAGCATCAAAGACAGAGTAAGGGCCAACATCACCATACCAATGCCTAGGCATCAACCCAAGTGCCTAGGCGTTGATCAAGCAGCAGCATAGGCCAACATCACCACATCAACGCATAGGCACTTCCTTCCTTCATTCCTTCCTTCTTCCATGTCTGCATCTTCTTCTTCTTACTTCTTCTTCTTCTTCTTCTTCTTCTTCTTCTTGCTTCTTCCATGTCTACATCACCTTAAATCTACAAAATCTCTAAAATTGCGCAGAAATAAAAAGCCAAATTGAGCAGAAATAAATTACAACAACAGCAACACCTTAAATCAAAAGAATTTGAAAACTGCGCAGAAATAGAAAGCTAAGATAAGAATAAATGAATAGCTAAAATAAGCAGAAGTAAAACTAAACAACTGCGCAGAAAAGCTAAACTAAACTGCGCAGAAGTGAAAACAACACATAAACACAATTACCCGAAGTAATTGGGGTTGATGCCTAGGCGTTCGTGCTTAGTCCTGATGTGTGCCAACACCTAGGCTTTGGTGTTTGGTGCTTGTCCATGGCTCAAGTGTGCGTTCCATTTCTTTGTTTTTCTTCTATTTCTCTATTTTCTCTGTTTTTTCTATTTCTCTGTTTTTTCTATTTTCTTATGCTTTCTTTCTTTGATTTCTTTTTTCTTCCTCAAGCTTCCTCAAATTCTCTTGTATTTCCTCTTAAATTTCCTTTAATTAAAGAACTAAATACTCAAAGCAATGTTTAATGAAAATGGGTGTAAATTTACTTGAGTATTAAGCTAATCTTTACTAAATTCACAAGAAACTAGTGATAAAAACCATCAATGATGCTCATGCATCAGTTGCTGCTGCTGCTGTTGTTGTTGTACAAAAATATAAAGCAATAATGCACAGAAATAGAAAGCAAAATTATGCAGAAACAGAAAGCAATAATGCGCAGAAATAAAATCTTCTTCTTCTTCATCTTCCTTCCTTCCTTTCATTCTTCTAAGTCTGCATCTGCATCTGCATCTTCTTATTCTACTTCTTATTCTTCTTTTTCTTTCATTCCTTCATTCTTTCATCATCATCATCATCATCATCATCATCATCATCATCATCATCTTCTTCTCTATTTTGCATTGCCATTGTTGTTGTTGTTGTTGTTGTTGTTGCTGTACAGAAATATAAAGCAATAATGCACAGAAATAGAAAACAACATTCCACAGAAATAGAAAGCAATAATGCGCAGAAATAATATCTTCTTCTTCTTCTTGCTTCTTCCATGTCTGCATCACCTTAAATCAACCAAATCTCCATAACTGCGCAGAAATAAAAAAGCCAAACTGAGCAGAAATAAATTCACAACAACAGCAACACCTTAAATCAACAGAATCTGAAAACTGCGCAGAAATAAAAAGCTAAGATGAGCAGGAATGGAAAGTCAAAATGAGTAGAAGCAAATTCAGAACCAAACGAAGACTACACAACTGCGCATAAAAGCTAAACTAAACTGCGCAGAAGTGAAAACAACACATAAACATAGCAGAAAACTATAATGCATGAACAACCAAACTAAGAAATACTAAATTAGTTCGAAAAGGAAATTAAACATGTTCTATGTTGTTTGATTCGTATGAATGATTCGAAGACAATTCCTCTAATGGATCTGAACTCGAAGCTTCCATTATAGCACAACCTGAAATACAAAAAATAGAGATGCAAATCAAAGCGAAGAAGAACGTTGAAAGACGAAATATAAAAACAGAAGAAGAAAATGAAAATAATGACGAGATCTAACAACATTGCAGAGAATAAAAACGCAATTACACAAAGTATATGCACAGATCGCATCGCAATTGAAAAACAGAGCATAAAGGAGTTGCAGAAATCATGCAGAATCAAGAATCACCAATTAGGAGTCATGAAATTCAGAACGAAAATGAAAATGACGACTATATCTAAAAAAATTGCAGAGAACGAAAACGCAATTACTTCCAGCATATGCACAGATCGCGTCGCAAATGAAAAACAAAGCAGAAAGGAGTTGCAAAAATCACACAAAAGAAGAAGAAATCACAAATCACCAATTGCGAATTGAGAAATTCAGAAAAAAAATGAAGAGAGAGAGAGGAGGACGAAGAACCAAGCTGGAAGAACGAACAATGTCAACAAAACCGATTTGAAATTTATGGCGCGTCAAATAACGATATATTAGTTATAATAGGAATTGAGGCGCATGGATAAAAAAGCTTGGCTAACCACTTGGTTCCACAAAACCACTTGGTCAGCTAGCTTTATTGAATTTTTTTTTACATTAAAATGTATAGCCTTCTATTTCATATATTATCTATAAGGAAAAGTATAGGTAACTAATATCTTTTTAACCAACAATCAGCCAACAAAAAATAGAACATCCATAACTGATATTTATAGAGCATCCATGACCTAAAGAAAGAGAACATCCGTAACTTTTTTAAAAATAGAACATTCAAAACCTAAAGCAACCAACAATAGAAACAGAACATCTAAAACATAAGGAAATAGAACATCCGAAACCTAAAGGAATATAACATCTAATTTAAGTTATTGCCTGATATTGGTTGAATTTTTGTTGGTTACCATATTTATAATAACAAGTCATTTTTTAATAAATGTTACGCTGCCTTATTTGAAACTAATTAACTTTTACCCTTACAACTCGGACTCAAATTTATTCGAAGGGAAAAAAAATCTAACTGATTAGAGAGATATGCAGAACATAAAAACGAATAGGTTAAGCCATAATATTAAAGAGTATTCATCAAAAGACTATATGAAACATTTAATTATTGTTAAAAAGAATTAAAAATGTTTCATCCACGTAATATTTAAGAAAAATGACAAAAAAACTAAAAATTGAAACTACAAAATTATCCTTTTAATTATCTCTTCTCCTTTGCTCTTTAATTTGTTTTCTTTTTTGTGTATCCTTTCCCTCATCCTCGTCGTAGTTGGCACTTCTTCTTCCTTGTTTGTTGACATCACCTTGAACAGGTGCGAAGCTGGAGTAAAAATTAAAGGGAATAAGAAAATAATTTCACACTAAAAAAAAATTAAAATAAAAATTTTAGGAGGCTAAATTTAAATTTAATTATAATTTGTACCAAAAAATTATAGGTTGGGGCCATTGACCTCTTGGAATGTATGAGGCTCCGCCTATGTCTTCAAGGT
The DNA here is from genome assembly GCA_036250425.1 of Stylosanthes scabra. Taxonomy (NCBI): domain Eukaryota; kingdom Viridiplantae; phylum Streptophyta; class Magnoliopsida; order Fabales; family Fabaceae; genus Stylosanthes; species Stylosanthes scabra. The sequence goes on from JASCZI010211883.1 coordinate 39,972, forward strand.
ACAAAGGTTTAAGTACCACTACCCGCTATGTTAGCTATTTGTCATTATTTTTAAAATCAATTATCAAATTGTCATTGTTTATCAAATAATTATAATTTAATATTTATTTTAATATTTTTATACAATAAAAAATTTATTAATTATTAATTTTAGAAAGATTGAATATAAAATAAAAATAATTATTAAATAAATATACAAATAAATGAATAATATTTAATGAAATGTTTTATATTATATATATAAAAAGAAATATAACTTATACAGAAGATTATCTGATATGCCGTGAAAACCGCGGCATACCGGTATTCCAGCACTTTTAACCGTTGATCTTAATTTTGATTTTATAATTAAAATTAATCAAGATCAACGGCTAAAAAACTGTGGAATACGGTATGTCTCAATTTTCTAACTTATAATGAGAAATACCTTGAGTCAGTGGTAGCCAAATTGTTCCTCACACCTCACATTCAATGAAGAGAACACCAATGGCAAATGGAGATTTTTTTTTTTCCACTGTATATACCTATTCGACAAGTTAATGATTAATCTATCGTAGATATGAGTTTCATTTAAGAGTTTGTCATGGATATGTTTCTAAACAGTAGCCAATAGCTAAAATGACCTTCAAGAATATACAAGCTATAGAAAGTTAGTATTATTTAAAATCTTAGCTTTGATATTGTGAGGAACATATTTACACTCAGCATCATGACTTAGTAAGATATTCAAATTTCACAAGATTTACATTTGACATTTGACATTTTGGGTATTGCATGGGTCTTGGTATTCTTTCTTCAACCATTTTTGTATTCGTTCTTTATTTATTTGTTGAGTTTTTTATTTGTTGTTGTAGATGGTAATGGCTTTAAGATCGGTACAAAATTTGTTATAAACCAAAATGTATAAATAACGATTTGAGTTTTTTTTTTTTCTTGTGTCCATAACGATTTGAGTATAATAGGCAATTGGGGAGAAAATATATTTCCAAGAAAGAAATAAATAAAAAAAAATAACTTTAGAGCATATTTGTTCCTAACTTTTTTTATCATTCTCTTTAAATATTACAAATGTTTGACTAAATTTATTTAATTGAACCATCTAACCGTTCACATTGTAAGAATAAAATGAGGAACCCCATAACTGTTTAAAGAAAAAAAGAATAAAAATATAAAATGAGGAACCCAAATACAGATGAGTCTTACATTTATTTTGATCACCCCATTGACAAACCCGATTATGTAGAAGATGTAGGAAGGGATAATGTTGAAATAACGTGTGTCTACACTACTATGTTTTGCCTCTGTACAGATGGCGTTTCTGATGGTCGAGCCCTCATGCAGCCGTCGGTAACTGTTGGCAGGAACTTCGTGCCAATAGGCACCGCCGGTTAGACCGTGGTAAAATATAAATTAGCTAAAAAATGATAAAAGCTATTTTAACCATGAACCAGCCAAAATTACAGTCCAATTGCATATTTAGGATAAGTTTTGAACCCTGTCCTTCAGCAAAGAAAAAGCTCCCTTGACCATCAGGCTATGGAGCAATTTGAGAATTTAGACAAATTATTATATTTATTTAAAATATGTTCTTGCTAGATTATATATATTTATTTATTTTATCTTAATTTTAATTTACACTCACTTACTCATAAATTAATTATGATTTTATTTGTACATCATTATTAATATAAAACTAATTTTTATTAAATATTTATGAACTAAAATATAAATACTAAAACTTTTATTAATCACAAACTTATTTTTTATTTTTTTTCCACTACCTATTGCAGGCTAAAATATTCTTTATTTTTATAGAAAACTTTCTTCTAAATTTTAACTAGTTTGTATTTATTTATTTTATCTTAGTTTAATTTACACTAACTTATTTACAAATTAAAATATAAACACTAAAATACTTTTTACTAATCATAACTTATTTTTTATTTTTCCATGATTATATGATATTTGTTAACATTATTCTTCAATAAATGTGTGTATATTATAATATAATAAGTATAAATAATTAATAAATTATTAAATTATAAAAATAATAGTTATTTTAATATAAAATAGTTAATATTTGGTTTATATATTGTAC
>JASCZI010211884.1:10878-27393 GCA_036250425.1 Stylosanthes scabra
GAGCTAGTATAGAAATTAAACCAAAGGTAAGAACCAATTATACCTCTCGGTTTCCTTGATCCTAGAATTGATGAACGAGAAGAATCCTTTGAATAATTAGTAGAACTTGCATATTTGAATATGTAATTGGACTAATCCATTGGCTTCATAGAATAGAGCTCCTCTCCTTAATCTTCAAAAGAGTTTAGCTACTCATGATGATGAATGACTTCAAGAAAGTGATGAATGTGGTTCTTGAATGCATGAACATTCAAAGAACTTCAAAGAAAGTGTGAGAAAGATAGAATCTTCAAAGATAAGAAGGTAGAACTGAATTTTCTCTTTATTATTTGAATGAATGTTACAAGAAAAATATGATGGAAAACTTCAAAGAACTAGAACTAAACTTGAGAGAAACTAAAGATGAATTCTCTAAAGCAAAAGAATGAAAAGTTCTAGACTATGATAATGTGGTAATGGAATTATGATAATGATGATACCTAATGTAAAGTTTTCCATCTATATTTAAGTGTACAAAAGAGATCAAAATGAATTACAATTGCATTGGAATCAAAATCCCAAATCTACCAAGTCAAGGAGTTTCCCACGCCTAGACTTTGGTGTCCACGCCTAGGCGTGGGACTCTGGAGGAACGGTTGGCTCTGCAAATGCTGTAAATAATGCTTCCCACGCCTAGACTTCTTCTCTGGCGCCTAGGCGTGGGGTTCTGGATCACACTGGGGCTTGGGCGTGGCTCTCGATGCCTATACTTGAGCTTCAGGATGCTTGGGTACGCCTAGGCGTTGAGTTGGACGCCTAGGTGTGGGCTTTGAGTGCCCTGGAGATGCTTGAGATTGATGGGCCACGCATAGGCATTGATGTCCACGCCTAGGCGTGGGTGGTTTGGCCCTGAGGAGAACTTAGGAAGCCTAGGCGTTGGTGTCCACGCCTAGGCGTGGATGGTTGGATCCTAGGCTGCTGCTTTGGACGCCTAGGCGTGAGTCTCCACACCTAGGCATGGGGGCTCTGACAGAATGCTCCAAATTCTTTCTTTCCTGCTCCTCAAGCTTTCTTTCTCCATTTTTCCTATAAATCATCAACAAAATACTCAGAGTACCAGTGTTTCATCATAATTAAACATGTTCTAATAATTATAACTATTTTTACAAATGTTAGCATGAATCTAAGTAAATTAGGTGAAGAATACAACATGAATTAGGATGTTTTATCTATAATGATGCGCATATATCACTTTTGAAACGTAGCTTTAAAAAAATGTGCCAACATGCCTAATTTATTGTAGTGCCTTAATGAGGTTGCAATAACAGAAGTAGGAGGAACAAAGTTCTTATCAGTTTTAGAGGTCATGACAAGGGCAGGCAGATTGTGCAGAAAGGCCCTTAGAACTTCAGAGGTCAGCTTCTGAACTTGCAGCTGTGGACTGGGGTCCAACCTATCTACTAGTAACTCACAATTACATGGAATTGTCGATGCAAACGCACGAATTCCCCTGTCTCACATGTCAAGGTTCACAACAGAAACTATAGGCAGTAAATTTGTCACTGTAGTGGTGTCGGAAGATCCCGTGATCAACAATCTATTACATAGGTCCTTCTTGAGGGCTAAAGTTCTGAAGGATATAACTAGGACTCTCCCTACTGGAATATGGATGACTAGACATAACTTACCTAGGGTATGGGCGAGTTTCAAGTTTGAAATAATCCAAGATAGCTATTGCCTAAAGTGTGGTGTCCTAGGGCTCAATAAAAGAGAATGCAACAAACCTGTTGAAACTGCTTCTTGGAATCCTCTTAAGCGAAGATACCTTCCGGGGTTGGGGGAAAATAGCTAGGTCGCCTCAAATCCATGAGATGGAAGATCCTTGAAACTCATATCCAATTGGACTCTTGAGATAGTGAAATTCTGCGAGGAAATTAGGGGCAAATGAACCAAGGACAAGCTAATCAGAATTATTCTGCTGCTAGTGGCAACAATGTGGAAAAATGATAGGAGAATTTTAGTAATCAGGAGGACAAAATCACCAACCATTTTGTTAGTGGGGATAAAAAGTCAAGGAGAGGTGCTGACCAAAAATCGAGGTTGCCCAAACATGTGAGTTGGGTGAACAACCTCAGCATCATCCTGCAGGAACTAACACTTAGCAGAACCAACTACCTGGCATGAGCAACAATGAGCATATTAAAGATGATTAGAATTCTAAATGTTCCTACTCAGTCAATCAGCGAACAAAACACAAACATCATGGTAAAGAGAAGATGCAAATAAACAATAAAGGCAACTCCAAACAACATGAACAGAACATGACCATGCCATTTCAGGAGCATGAAGTCACCAGCAACAACAACTGCCAATAAAGGAGTTATTGAAGCAAGCTTTTAAAATCCAGATACATGGTTAGTTAACCAAACAGTTTCTGAGTTGTGGTCTTATAAGAGAAGCCTGAGATGCCAAAGAGTTAGGACAGCAAAGGCAGGAAGAAGATACAGTGTCAGCCATCAAATGACACATATACGGTAGAATTCCCAGATGAGGATCAGGATATGCAAGATACAACTCCTAGACAGAACAATGATGAGGTCCAAAATGAGGAGTTAGCCCGAAAGATCAGCTATAGCTACAACTTAAAAGGAAAAGAGAAGATGATTGTAAACTTTTAATTGAAGATGGCATAGAAGCGGCTCCCAATATAAATAGCATGCAAATAGTGCTTATAAGACAGAAGAAGACATTGTTGAAGACATGGCTGAGGAGGCGGGCCCATCCATGCCCCCCCTAAGCCATGAACATCCTAAGTTGGAACTGTCGAGGGTTGGCAGCCCTTGTGACAATTAGGGAGCTTATTGTCATATGTAAGAAAGAAAAGCAGTCTATTTTGTTCATCATAGAAACAAAAGTTGAAGAAACTAAATGTACTAGGATATGGGGAAGATTGAAATATGATAACATGTTTTGGGTAGCTCCCCGGGGCATATCCGGAGGCTACTGCAAGAAATGCGGCTGTTACCGATGGATTTACCGGCGGATCGGATATTTTCATGATTTTCACCGTTTTCACCATTATGGATTTATCGCCGGTAACATCATCGTCGGTAAGTTGTTACTAGCGGATTTTAACGATATTGAGGAATTTACCAGCGTAATTTTACCCCGCTAATTTCGCCGATAACATTAAAGTTTGTTTTTCAAAAAACATGCCTAAAATATTACCGGTGGAAAAGATATCCAAATTAGCAGCAAGAAAAGAGTAGAGCCATGTTAGTCCTCCAAATATACAATACATTCCTTTTTTTGGGAGGATTCAATCAGCAGAGTGACCTTCCACATTACATAAACACATATATGTAAAGAAAAACAACATAAAGTCCCTTCAATAAACGAATCATCAATCCCAAAATTGATACCAACCTCATTTCAGATAAAATTACAACTAAAAAATACAAAACATAATGCAATAGACATGATCATGAAATAAACATCAGTATACTCTGGATTTCCTTTGTTTCCCCCAAAAGCAATATTAGTTTCACTCTACGAAAGAAGCATAGAATAGCCTGTCATGGACAATAATAGAAAACATTCACAGGATGAGCAGCATCAACAAGAAGACTATTGGATGAACATTGAGATGTGTAAGACAAACAACATTTGTATTATTTAATACTTTGCTACATGGTTGTCAAACTCTAGTTTTAACTCTTAAACTCTTACGAGTTTACGAGTTTAGGTAGTGGAATCGAGTTAACTCGGCACTAAACTCATACCCCAGTAAACTCGGTTGAACTCGTGTAAACTCGGATAAACTCGCATAAACTCTCTCAAACTCGTGAGTTTATGAGCGAGTCAACGAGTTTGAAATTGGACCCAATTTTACCCGAAACAACGTCGTATTGCCAAAAAAGAAGATTTTCCTTAGGAGTTAGAGTTACAAAATTATTGATTTATTCACACTCACTCACTCTTCTTTGCACTTAATTTGTGCCTTGTGTGTTATTCTACTTGTTGAATAATTGTTAATTGTGATGTGAATATATTAAAGTATTTATGTCATCATAATATATACCACTAATTTAGCTTATTATGTACTTTAAAATTGAAAATTCTTAATTTTTAATGCATAGATTTAACATTATATATTATTTATTTTTATTTTTATACAACAGGGGAGTAAACTCGCGAGTCGAGTTTAGGTCGGCTCCACGAGTTTACTTAGACTCGCGAGTTTGACAACCTTTCTTTGCCACTTTGCAACCAGACGACGGCACCACGAGACCGGTCCGGAAAAGCAGACTTTCGTTGCAGATAGCTCCGAACTGATGTCAAGGGAACCGTGCCAAATTTAGTTAAAAATGTGTCATAGAAATGCAACCAAGTTTGAAAATACCGAGTATTGGACTCGGGTCGTTCTCCCTAGGAAGCAGAAACAGAGGTTTGTTTTCGATTGAGAAAATAATGGGGTTGGTTGCAGTTGTTTGTTGAGAGCAGAGCGTAAGAAAACAGATTAAAAACAACAATGGATTAAAGAGTGCACGACCATGGGTTGAAATACCGTACGTCCCTATGAGCACTCCCGATCCCAGATTGGATGGACTGTCACCTAAAGGAAACTAACCACCACAGGGTGGCAAAGTTAACCCCTATCCGAATGTCCTAGGCATACACAACAGCAGGGGACCTAGGTCTCAACAAAACTCGAGTAAATCCCGCGTCACCAGGAAGAACTCACCAGTATGGTCACTACTCGCTACTAACGGAAATCATAATTGCGGAATTTAAACAGGCAGCATAACAGTAAGACGTGATAGCAAAATAACAGAAATCAAATGGGCAAAATAACAGCAGTAAATTAATTCGAAATTAAAATCAGCAGAGTAACAACATAAAAAACAGATAATAAAAGCAGTAAAATGTTTGGCTGGTGAAAATGGATAAAAACTAGTGGAACCCTAAACTAAACTAAAGGAATGGTGAATTGGGCTCTCCAAAAAATGGTGAAGGCTTCCTCTATTTATAGGCACAAATCTGGCCATTGGTGCGTACGCATAGGCCCTTTTGGTGCGTACGCATATGGCCAGCTAGAACGTGACGCCCAAGGCATGGCAATGCCACGCATAGGCTCCTTTGGTAAGTACGCATAGGCTCTGGATTTGGCCTTCAAGCTTTTCTTTGCGATCTGCTTGTTCCTCCGCTCTCTTTAGCCACTTCCACTCCGAACTTTGCTTGTTAAAGCCTGAAACACTTGAACACACACATCAAGGCATCATGTGGAACGGAAAACAGTTTAAAACACAGTAAAATTTGGCTAAAATAGCTGATAATTACATTTACAGCCCTAAGAAACGATTAAGCGCAAACATGCTTGTTTCTCATGTATTTAAGTGGTGAAAGGTTGACAATTAGTTAATTTATGATATGAAATAACCCATCGAAATGGGGTTTATCAACCTCCCCACACTTAAACTTTGGCATGTCCTCATGCCCAATTAAATCAAATATAGAGGAAAACTACATTAAGGCTGTGATGAGAATAAATCTACGGGAAATAGAAGGAAATCAGAAACTGTGCGAAAGAGACTGGCAAAGAGCATTACAGCAAATGTTAACCCCGCAAAACTTTTAAGCTCAAAAAAGATAATTGACTTACACAATATAAAAGATCACAACTCATAGAGTCGAGGAATAAGAACCTCACCCGATCGTGTTTACGCTCATTCACTCTAGTGTATCGGGTCAGAAAGGCTCTCGGTTCCCATCCAATTCCTACTTTTCTTGACTTGCCCTTCATCTCACCAATCATTATTGTTGCATGTACCTGTATAATCATCAAAAGGTCTTTCGAGGCTTGTAACGAGGCCAAGGTGAAGGTTCGGAAGTTAAATTTTTGGTAAGGTGACTGAACTTGAATGCTTTGATTAATCCAAGATGCACCTACCCACGTGTTCTTCACTCATTTCCCCAAACCCATAGTGTTACATGACATGCATTCCTCTTTTCTTTGAACAACAGATGCACTTATTTCTATTTTCTGTAGCTTCGCTACTTAGAATGACGAGGTTTTCTTTTGAAACTTTTCTTTTGCATTTTTCTTCTTTTTCCTCGTCATTTCTTTTTATTTTTGTGCAAGTGCCCTAATTTGTTTCCATGCATACATGTGCCCCCAAATGCCTTTGGTACTTCTTTGAAACTCTTCCCTTTTTATCCACTCAACAATTTCTTCTTGTTCCCCTCACTTTTCTCCTGTCAAAAAGCAAACACCCTCCACTAAATCCTAGATTAATTAAAGATCAAGTAGGGTTGTGGTCATGGTCTTTCACTTTTTGAGGCTCGTGTTGTGCTAATTAAGAACAAAGGGGTTCAAGGCTCAAAGATTGGTTGCAAGGGATAAAATGTAAAAGGTTAGGCTTTATTTGGTTTGTGGGCTAACACAAAGAAGGCCTTAATCATATGAGTACACTAAATACATGCAACAACAGACATAGAGAATTAGGCAAGTCAAAAATCGTAGCCATAGGAAATGAATTAACACACATGAAAGAAAATAACTGGTTTAGAAAATCACACAATTTGGCTCAAAAGCTCTCTAGGTTTGTGTGTTCTTTCCCTTCTTCTATGATTGGATGATTTTATGAAATGTGAAGTCAATTTTTTAAAAGAATTTTCAAAAATTTTGATGGGTGGGGTCCTCAAAAGAAAGCAACAGTTTAAGAAATCCTTATATTTAATAGCAGATATTCACATCAAGCATGAAGCAGGAGAGTTAAGATAGATAAGTACTAATACTATCAAGAAAGTAAACAGATATCTACAAATATTCTAAATAGGAATAGATAGCAAGGGTCATAGAGAAGGTTTTGAAAACTTGACCCTTTCTTTCATTCTTGTACCGTCCATATGCCATGCTCTTCCCAACACTTGAAAATTGCACGGTCCTCTGTGCAAAAAGGGGAGAAGTAAAGCCTCTAATCACCTGTAGGAGGGAGTGACTCGTCACTACTATCCGGACTAGGAGGGGGAGCAAGCTCGAAGTAATCTGCAAAGTCTTCGTCGTCATTTGGATCTTGTTCGGCTTCTTCCTCCATTTCTTCTTCTTCCATATTCTGATTAGGATCGATCTCAGGATCTTCTTCTGGGTCCTCCTCCGGGTCTTCTTCTGGATCTTTTTCTTAGTTATCTGCTATCCCTTCTCCCGGGATGTATTCTGGGACTTCTTCTTCTTCTATTGGCTTCGCTCCTGGAATATACTCCAGGACTTCTTCTGATTCATCTGATGAATTTGCCCCTTGATTTTCTTCTTCGGGATCCATTAGGATCCTCTTCCTCAGAGTCACTGCTTATGATTATCGGATCTGAAATTGCTGGTGCAGTGTTGGATGGTCCGGCCTTTTCAGTAGGTGGACGTGCCCTGAGGGCTGTTAACCGTAGTGAGAATCGAGTCGGCAGTAGGTGAATTTTAGCCTTTCCCTTGGCCCAAGGGGAAGGTGCTTTGTGAGCCATCTGAAAGGATCATATTCAACGTACAGAATAGGAAGTGAGTTTTATTTATGGAATTTATTACTAGTAACATAGACAAATTTAACAAGGTTGCTAAATAATATGAAAAATAAAGTAATCACCAAGTTAAAATTTGTATATAATTATTAGAATAATCATTACAGTGTGAATATGAAAAACTCATCAAAGCAGGCAATGACGGGGGAGGATGCAAGTGACGGTGCAAGTGACGGTGGAGGGGATTGGGGGTTAGGGTTTTCACCAATAAAAACAGAAATGGACATACCTTCCTTGAACGACGATGACACAGGTTTGAGGAAGGAGGCGGCGCGGTGGCTGAGACGGCGGCGTGGTGGATGAGACGGCGGCGAGCACAGCAGCTTCGATGGTGACGATCGACGGCAGTGGCGACTTGGAACAGTTAGAATCGAAGGCGGAGAAGACAGTTGTGGGGCTTGGTGGCGCTAGGGGTGATAGAAGAGGGAGATGAAAGTTTGGGTTGGGGTGGGTGAAATGAGGAAGAGGAAGCTCATTGGGTTATCATCAAACATTACCTAATTCAAATCCCCTAAATGAGAACGATGCGTTTTGGTTTTAAGGTTACCGGTGGAATTACTGGGGATTATAAAATTCGCCTGTAACACTTTCCTGAAAAAACTCATAACCCAAATCCGCCGGTAATTCTCTCCCAAAATTCGCCGCTAATATTCGCCCCAAAATCCGCCGGTAAATCCGTCGGTAATGAGCTTGCTTCTTATAGTGGCTTATGTATATTCTAGAAAGCCAATGTAAATATTAATACGTATGCATGGTCTGATAACTATATTTTGACTAGTATTAGCTACAACAACAATGATTTAAGGGAGTGTGTTTTAATTTACGGTTGCCCAACACCAAAGAAGAGGATCAGATCATGGAAAGAACTATCTCACTTAGCGTCAAAAGGCTCAAACCAGTCATGGTTATAGGAGATTTTAATGACATTCTCTACCAAGAAGAAAAAGAAGGTCTTCATCCATAACCGAACTACTTAATAGAAGCATTTAGCGATTTTAGTTAATTTATTTCTACGAAACCCACGTGTAAAGTCATTCAAATTTCTTCCTTTATTATTGCCATTCATCCACTCAAAAATCATCTTACTATCCTATACCACTTTCAATTCTTCTTCCTTAATATCCACCTGCTCAAAGCAAGATTGGTAGGCTTCTTGAATTCCAACCAGTATGGCCTCTCAATCCGATATTTCATTGCATACAATACCCATGAAAGATACCACTCTTCGTTCTTTATTTATTTGTTATGTATCCCGCTATATGACACCTATCATTTATGCTACAAATAGCATATATTGCCACCACCTAATGTCTTCAACATCTTGAATATTTACAATGTCACAACTATGGTGGCTACGGCAAAGGTGGCTACCGATGGCTACAAATTGACTAGCGTCTGAGAAGGTGCCATGTGGCTTGTAATAAAGTGATTGTGTTGAAAAGAATAAAGTTGAAAGTCTGGTAAAATATTGAGGAGTTATTGCAGGGATAGTTTTGGTAATGAATGGGGTTATCTGACTAATTTAGTCAGTTGGGATGGGATCGATGAAGAAAGGAATAACGATGCCGGCGAGAGGAGGGTTGTTAACAGTGAAGAGCATGATGGGTTGACCTTGGTGTGGTGGCTCTCTGGGCTGGGGTGGAAGCATGTATGAGGTAAGTGTGTGATGGGTGAAAATCGACTTAGGTTGCAACATGAGGAAAAATGACGTCGAAGTCGATGTTGTGCTATTGCTAGAAGGGGAATGTGGTGGTGTGTGCTGGCGGTGGTAGCGCAGCGTCATTGTCAAAGTAGGGTGCTTGGTTAATGGGTTGGGTAGCATGGTGAACCATGAACCATAATTTCATTATTTGCCCCAAATTAATACACAATTTTGCAAATCACAGGAGAAGTAAAATTCTCCTTTACCCTTTAATTCTTACCTTAATTCTGAAATGCATCTAATTACAATCAACAACATCTCATTTTTAACTCTTGTCATTGACAATGTTATCACCCCTTCCCTGTTCTTGCACCACCGTGGAAAGCAAAAGTCAATAACTCCTTCACCACATGTCATCCTCACATTGGCTTACATCTCATAGTTTTCATAGCCAACAAAAGGAGCAGCCACCATAGAACGCACCTATTTACAATATGGCAAGAACCATTGTGTATATGATCAACTACCATCTAAACATGTATACGTCACGTGGGGAGGTCTCCTTTGTTCCGTTGCGTCAGTGAGGTGAGTGGTGTCGGCGTGGCCCCGCGTGTCCTTTATACTATGGTGGCATCCATTGGGGGCGTGCCAGTGAGGAGTAATTACAGTTTGTTACCCCATGTTTAGAGAAATTGAGGGATTCTAAATGTTTAAACGGGTGAACTTAATTGGGGGATTGAAAATGTGTATAGTGAAGTTTTTTTGGTATCAAAGACTTTCTTCGTCATATTCAAGCAAGTAAACAACTAAGTGCATCAATTTTCTTATGTAGCAATTATGCATGAAGGCGTGTTAAAAAATCTATTATTATTATTATACCACCAAAAGATCCAATGATCAAGTTTAACATCTTAAAGCTTAATTTTTTTTTTTTAAAGAAAGTTATATATTTAGGGAGCTTCTATGGTATAGATGGCATAAGATATCTACATGAATACATATGTGTTGTCACAAAATGAGAAAGACACGTTTGGAGTGATGATGCCTAATGATGACCAGCAAGTGTGTTAGCTTTCTGTTTTTTACCAGGAAACTCGCAGTAATTTGTCTCGGGAGGATTCTACGGTAAAGTGACCAAATTGTCAAGGTGTACAGAGGTGCCCATATAGCCGTTAGATGTTGAAGAAATTTATGGGGGGTTTGAGAAGGGGCATTGCACATCATGCACGACAGTGAACCCCTTTTGAGTTGTGGCTTGCGTGTGAGGTGTCTGTGGCTTATACATGTGTAGCCGAGCCTTCAATTTTTTTTGGAGGTTAGAGAAGTTGGGTTGGATCGTGTGTGTACAGGGCCAAAAACCCATGTATAAAAGGGAAAGCTTTCAAAAACAAAATATAGAGAAGTGTAATCCAAAAAAATAAAATAAAGAGAAAGTAAATGTTGAAACAACGTTGTATAAATAAGCTTGTGTATTTTATAATTGGTTTAATTATTTTGTTAGTCCCTATAATTTCATCAAATTTTTAATTAAGTCTCTATATTTTTTTTCTTTTTAATTGAGTCCCAAAACCATTTTTAAATTTGTAATTAGGTCCCTATTAACAGTAAATGTTAAAAGAAAACATTTATAGAGTGTGAATTTTTTATTATTATCGTACATTACATCTTACGTAAAGTTACACTCGCATTAATAGATTTTTCCTTCACCTTTCCGGTCTATATTCTTCTAAAATATTATCAATTTGCATGACTCAAAGTCACATATCTTCAGGGAGCTCGAACTATGTTAAAGAAGAGAGAAAACGTTAGTCTATCATTCTAAAATAGAGAAATATATCATATTTAAGGAGTTAGCTATTACACAACAGGAAATGCGCCTGTTATCGGCGAATTTTCAAATTACTGGTGGAAAAATCCATCGAAAACGTGTTTTCCGCCGGTAATTTTGACGCCATTTCTGTTTTCCCTCCACGGTTACCGGCAGATTCCGCCCCCCCCCAAAATCCACCGGTAACATTGAACTTTTTAAAATATTTTTTTAATGCGTTAACTTTACCGGCGTAAAAATCCGCTGGTAATTCCGTCGATAACGTGAAAAAGAAATGAAAAAATAAATAAAAATGATTATTGCTTAAATTCATAAACCTGTACAAATATAAAGCCAAACCAAGCAACATAACATGAAATACCAAAATCTAAACAATACTATAATCTGCAGTTTAAACAGTAAATGCTAGATTGTCATAAGAACTAAAAGAAAGTGTCGAAACATGAAATATAAATTGTCATAAGTAGCTGGAAAGTAAACAGAAACATAATAAATGAACTCAGGATACTCTAAGGGTTCACATAGTCCTCGTCGTTCTCCTCCTGTGGTGCGGGCAGTGGGAGTGGAGGTAGAGGCGAATCCTAAGCAGCTTCGACCGAAGAAGATTCGCCGCTGGCAACGGATGATGCACCCGCACGCATATGCTCACCGGTCACACGCATCTGCCGCCGAGCCTCTTGCATCAGTCGCAGCTCCTCAATCATATGCTGCTTCAGCGCCTCGACGTCTGGATCACGTAATTCGAGCCTCCGGCTAAGCTCAACATGCATGGCCTTTTGTCGCTCCTCAGACTCCTGTAACTGCCAAGCCATGTCATGAATATTCTGATTACACAGAAGAACCTGCTCTCGCACGTCAACCGCGTCTTCCTCACCGGCAGGGACAACATTGGTGACTGAGGCAGAGGTATCCTGAGGGGCGAATACAGAGGTCCTGAGTGTGGACGCAAGGAACCCTCCAACGCCGTAGATGCAGTTCTTGGCATTCGGCTCGAATACAGTCTGACGCCACACCTCATCAGGATCCACTGGAGCAGAAGTCCTGGACTCTGCAGCCCGCTGGGTGGCAATAGCGGTGTTGTTGATGTACTCATCCTATTATTTCAAAGATAAACTAGTTATACACTACACAACTAAGTATTTTCAAAATAATTTATAAAATATCCAAATATCCAAATAATATTATAATCCGCTGTTTTAAATAGTAAATACTAAATTGTCTAAAATAAAAAAGACAGAGGTATCTTGAATGGGCCAATTTCCAAGCATATATGTTGAGATATAAAGAGCAAGTTTTGTTGATCATGAATCGGCCAATTTCCTCTTATGCCCCATATGCTACTGATGAACAACCAGGTCCTCATCCAGCAACAGAAAAATATTATAATTTCTATCTGATATCTCACATCATGGCATCACTGTATGAATGAGCATCTCTTTTAATATATGAAGGTAAAAACATACTTTTTAACCCCATGTTTGTCGAAAGTTTAAATTTTCCTCTAAGAATTTAAGCTATTTCAATTTCACTCTGACATTTTAGGCTTGATTTAACTATGAACATGAGGTAGAATTAACTATGACATAATCACAGGATTGAAACATTGTTAAGTGATGTGCAAAAAATGAATTAACTATGAACACGACTACATAGAATTAACTATTGTGTTAAGCAGCACCACTGGTGCTGCACAAAAATGAGTCACTTTATATTTTGCAATGGCAGCATATATTGCTTTAGCTATTACCTGAAGAAATGATTAAACATGAAAGCAGTATTTGAACATATTAGCATCAAGCAACACATAACAACATTCTAAAATATAATAAAAAGGATTACTCTGCATTCTGCAGTTTCAATTTCAAATGTTATAACTAGTTCAAGCCTAGAGAAATAGCTCAATGTTTAGATAAAGTACTATTCAGAATGTGGATCCTAAAATGCAAGCCAATGTTTAAGTACAACATAAACTAAATTGTGCTAATATTGGTTAAGAGGCCTAATAGTCATTGCATCAGAGGGGCCTCTTATGAAATCGAACTAGCATAGTGGTTGCATCAAGCTATTACCTACAATACCAAACAAGTAGTAGGGGAAAAAAGAAACTCATGCAGTTTTGCTAGTATTTGATGCTATTAACTATTCAACTAAGCATGTAAACCGTGCTAACTAAGAAAACAATTTGTTTCAATCACTATGGTAAAGCTACAATACAAAGCATAAACCGAATTCATAGTTTACCCGACGAAGGCATATGTTTGTTCCACAAAGAGCTGCAAGTGTCCAAGTATAGCACCAGCCATTGCAATAGTTAGCATATGCTTATATTGCTTTAGAATAGTTAGCATCTCATCATGAGGAAGAAAAGAGCCAACAACATGGACACTATGGCACCTGCCTTGCTCTCCAACAAGTACATTTCCAAACCCCTACACAAAATGCTCTCAAAGAAGGTAAGGTAATCCAGTAGGATACAACACAGAAATCCTGGGCAAAAAACAAATAGAAGAAAAGTAGCAAAATTCAGTGATATTTCAAAAGAATAGCAACATGATAATCTAATAATATAATTTTACTGGTATTACAAATCAATAATTAGATATGCACATTCCATTTCAGTATTGAAAAACTCAAACCTGAATTTGAATTTTAATGTGATTCACTTGGAATCCATAACAAGTTGCCAAATCAAAAGCCAAATCAAGTATATAATACAGTAAAAAACTAGAAGTTCAAAATTAAGTTATAATTTTCATCAGCAAAGTGAAGCATATGCACATAAAAAATGCAAACAGAGAATAAAAAAAATAATCCCTGATACCTTGGAATTCAAAGATCAGAAGCAACAGAAAGAAAAAGGAACAAGTGAAGTGTCTATTTTATAGCAACAAATTCAAAGGCTTACACAGTAGGTACAAGATTAGTATTATAAAAAAATCAAACAGTGGAATCTTGGGAAAGATAGGTTTTGGGTTTGCTTCATGAACAATAAAAGAAAAAAAAAAGTAGAGAGATTCTGATCAAAAGGCAAAAACATGTTTGTAAGTAGAGTATCCAAATTGGACTGAAAAAAGGCAGAAATTAAACAGAATAAAATGTTGCTACTGAATATGGCACAAGGAACAATTAAGAACAAAGTTAAAAGAGAAAGAACAAAGCTATAGAACATGGTAGTCAGAACAAACAAGTGACAAGGCAAGTGATTACATAAAGATAAACAAATAAATATGAAATAAACTCACCTAACAAACTTCAACTGTGCTGCTCACCACTTCAGCGATAGTAGATGGCTGGAGGCGGTAGAGACCTTGGCTGCATCCATGGAGGAGTTAGGGTTTAGGGCTTTACGAAAGGGAAACACATCCAAACCCACATAAACACGTACCTGGGTCTGACCAATAACGACACAACACTGGAGACGGCAGGTTCGCAGCAACGGCAGGGCGGGCTTTGCAGCTTCTCCGCAACGCTGATGGCGAAATGTGGGTGGTGGGGGCGTCAAAGGCAACGGCGGCTCCGGTTCCCTCTGAGGTTATGGAGTGGCGACGGTGGTTCCTTTGCCAGCAGAGATGAGAGAAGTGTGAGATTGGTTTTTGGGTGTTAGGGTTTGAAATGGGGGCTAGGGAAGAGGGCGCTGCTCATTTGTCTCATATTCGAGCGTTACCGAGGGATTTTCCGGGAAAAAATCCGCCGGTAACAAGTACTCCTTAACCAAATGGTAAGTCTCATTAATTTGGTTACTGGCGAAATTTTCCTTCGTAAATTTGCCGGTAACCTTCGCGCCCATGTTCCCAGAACTTCCTTCAAAATTTACCGGCGGAATTACATTCGCCGGTAATTGAAATCATCCACATTTTTTCGCCGGTAAAATTGTGCCCCCTATAGTTCCGTCGGCAACTTCCTTCGAAAATTCCGCTGGCAACAACTGCGTTTCTCGTAGTGTCTACCTAAACTCATACAATTGCTTGTGAATATCAATGTTTGTAAATTCTTGCTCATAGGTGCTTTGATAGTTAATTACATGCAAATTTAGCAATTGATCAATGTGAATTTGTTAAACTCTCATTCCACTTGATGTGTTGATTAGTTTGTTAGTACATTTCAGGCTTCTTAGAGATTGAAATTGGACTGGGAATGGCTAAAGAGGGCATTGGAAATGAAGAATTCATGAAGAGAAATCAAAAAGAGGAAACAGAGCACTCGTGCGTCCGTATGGAGGTGACGTGCGTCCGCACGTGTCCCTAGAACATCAAGAATTAGCCACTGTTTGCCTCATGCGGCCGCATGAGTGCCTTATGTGCCCGCACATGAAGCTCTGGACGTCGTAATTTGGCCTCTATTTGACACATGTGCACCCTGTGCGGCCGCATGAAGACATTTTGCAGCACCTAATTAAGGACTAGAATTGGAATTTTGCATGCAAGATCCAATGTTTAGTCACTTGGAGGGCCCCAATGTAGAATTATGATGAGGGAATAGCTGAAGCACAAGACACATAGCCTCACATTAGGAAATTAGCTGGTTTTTTGTTTTTGTAGAGAGTTTTTGGAGAGAAACACTTTATCTCTCACTTTGTCTCATTTTCTTTAATGTTCAACTATTTTCCCTCTTATTTTCCAGCAACAATACTCATACCCATTACTAAATTCTAGTGACTTAATGTTTGTTTGTTGATACTTTCACTCAATTAATGCAATTACTTATCATTTTTTTTCATCTAGCAGAATGGGGGAGAAGAACTCACTAGTCAATGAGTAGTGAGTGATATGTTCACACAATTCAATGGAGTTGGGAAGTGGGTGTGGGTTCCAAGAATTGTGTGAAGAATGGTGTTGCGAGTGTGAGAGAGTTATGAGAAAGAGTGTTTGAAAATACTCCTTTAAGTGCAGCAGGCGAGATCGTGCGGGTGCACGCTAGTTGCAGAGTTACGTCCGAGAGCAACTCGTGCTGGCGCACATTCGCACAGGGGTACCAAGCGGGCGCGCGGTACGTGCGAGGGCGCATTCAAGATGTGCGGCGGCGTGAGATGAAGATACAGCTTTGGCCGAGAGAAACCTATGCCACCACGCGGACTCACCAAGGCATCGCGAGGGCGCACGGTACTTGCGTTGGCATAGAAATAAGCGCGCGCAAGCGCGATAGCAATAGGGGCTATCATTTCCTTGCTTTTCTTGGCGTGCGACCGCACGGTTGCTCTGTGTTTTTTTTCTCAATGTTTTTTGTGGGTGTCAAGCTATATACAAATGCTAACATTGATGTGTTCACCCTTCTAACACATCCTCTAACAATTAATCAAGAGAATTACAACCTCAAACTAACAAGTATATACAAAAAAACACAAAAAGAGATGAGATTGGAAGATATTACCATGGTGGGGTGTCTCCCACCTAGCATTTTTGTTTATTGTCCTTTAAGTTGGACATTGTTGGGAAGCTCTTGTTATGGTGGCTTGTGTTTGAACTCATCCTTGAATCTCCACCAATGCTTGAACTTTGTAGGC
>JASCZI010211884.1:27458-43737 GCA_036250425.1 Stylosanthes scabra
GCTTTTTTTTCGGGATCCCAAACTTGGTTAGTCCACCCATTGCCATGTGAATCTACAAGCTTCTCTTGAAATTGCCAAGGTCCTAAATGCTTCCTCAAACTCAATGCTCCAACCTTGGCTCTATTGTCATGAAGCTTATGAAGGTATCCACCATAGGCGTTGAATTCTGAATCTAACTCCGCGGGGTCCTCTTCCTTTTTGTCCAACACCTTATCTAGGGCTCCAAGTTGATCATCCATCTCTAACAAGGCATAGTGTTGTGGGCCAATGGAGTTCAATTTAGGAAAATTTACCCACTCAAATTGTAATTCGGATGGTAGCTTGGACGGGGTTGCTTTAGACGAAACGGAATAAACAATCTCCATCTTCTTTGGCTCTTTATCCTCCTTTTGATCAACATCTTCCGCCTTTGGTGCTTAATTTTCCTCTTCAACCTTTTCTAGACACTCATGCAAACTTTCAACATCCTCTTCACTTAGCAGTGCGTCCTCCCTTCCTTCTTGATTAGTGCATAGGAACACAGTGCCAATGCTTCCCCATGGATTTGACAGTGGTTAAGAGGGGAGGTTTCCGAAGTTTGAGGGTTGAGATATGTTTGAAGAGTTGTTGGGGGTACCATTTGTGAACTGTGTGACTAGACGGATTACACTCAATGTCAAGGTGGTCACTTGATTGTCGATTTGTTTTTGGGCTTCCCAAAGCTCTTTCCTCTCTTGGAGCAAGACTTGAAGAATGTCTTCAAAGTTGTCTTGAAAAGGTGGATATGGTGGTGGATGAGCATGGTAGGGTAGAGGATTCCATGGAGTGTATCCTTGATCATATGAGTAGGTTTCCTCCATCACTTGTTTACTCAAGCCTTGGTAAACATCCTTGAATAGTGACAATTCCTGTTCCACTCAGAAAATGCCCAGCAGCAGATAAATCAACAAAAGAAAATAACTACTCTAAAAATTGAAGCAAACAGACTATTTACACTATTAACATATTCACAGACAACCAAAAACAAGTGCACATCTTTCAATTCCCCAGCAACGGCGCCATTTGACGAGAGGTCGTTTTAGGCGTCGCAAACAAGTTTAGTTCGGGATTCCCTTGCGTTCGTGAGAACGAGTGATAGATCGTCGTAGTGGAACCCAAACAAGTTATGAATGCGAGTTAAGACCGTTCTGTCAACAAAAAGGTGTCACAAGAGTTTGCAACCAAATTAAAAATACCGAGTACACGAGACTCAGGTCGTTCTCCCTATGAATTAAAATATTGTGACTTGTGTGTGGTTGTGAATGTCGGTGGTTGCAATTGATAAGAGTTGAGAGCAAAGAGAAAAAAAGGAGAAAATGGATGATAATAAGGGGTGCTTAGTCTTGAGTTGAGGTATTGTGTGTCCCTATGAACGCCACTACTCCGAATTATGGATGGTTGTCACGTAAGCCACGAAGCCACACTCTATCAAGAGGTCGAGTGGGTGGAATTAACCCATATCCCATAAGTCATAGGTAACTCATCTATTGCGAAGGTCCTAAGTCATTGGAACTCAAATAATCCATCAAGTTCACCTCATTAAGGACTCAGTCATCACTAGCGAAAGTCTAGCGTCAACGGAATAGTTTAACTATGTGCTTAACCCATCTTTGTCCTTAGGGATTAGTGGCTAAGATCATCCATACCTCAACCCATGACTAAAACACAAAAATACTACTCTAAAACTAAGCCAAGCATTTTATCAAACACTTGGTGTGCACAATAAAGAAACATAGTAAATAACAAGAGAAAATGACAACCTAAGCTAGCAATTATAGTAGATCAACAAAATAATCAACAAACATCAATAATCATCAAAGAGAGCAACAATAGATTATCATAAGAATTAATTTCTAGCAAGCACAAACTAAGAAGACAAGAACAAGAGAGATATAATTGAAATAAAGATGAACAAAAGAGAAAATTAAATGAAATTACTTTAATTAAACAAGAGAGTCAAGTAACAATCATTCAAACATGAATTAAAATAAAGAGTTTAGCTAGTGAGGGCTGAAAATAAAAGGGAAAAATGAAGAACTACTATGAACTAAAGGAGAAAAAATGAGAGAGATGGAGAACTTTCCCAAAAACTATTCTAAAAATTATTCTAGACTAATGAGCCCCAAAAAGGGTCTCAAAAAGGTGGTAGTGAGTTGTGGTAGCATCTCCCCTATTCATAGGCATCAACTTGAGTTGAAATTCCCTTTTTAACCTTCAAGTTGGAGTGCAGACCACGCGCCGTATACCCATGCGCGCGCACCCTCCGCTGGAGTGACTTGCACGTCACCCCAGTACCGTGCGACCGCACCGTACCTTGTGCCCGCGCGCGGTCCTTGTGCGGGCGCACGTTATATGGACTATTATACACTGTTGCGAAGCTCTGGATGTTAGATTTTCAATGGCTTCGAAACCAAGTCGTTTGGACCTCTGTAGCTCACTTATGATCAATTTTGTGACAGGAGGTCAGAATTGACAGCATTTAGGAGAATTCTGAGCACCGATCTTCGGATCCAAATTCGTCATAGAATCGCTTAGAACTGGAAGAAGTCTTCAACATGAAAATTGTAGATATTGAGTTCATCTTTTCAAAGAGTCTAAGTTTGCTCCAATCCGATGACTATAGCTCCTTTTCTTTGCTTCGCTTTCTTTCTTCTTTATGAAATCTCCGCTTTTGCATTCTTTCTCCAAACCATCCTTGCTTCCAATGTTCTTCTTAGCCTTTCTCATGCTTTTCTCAATCTCTATAAATCTAAAATCTACTAGCAAACTCATCAATACATCAAGTGTAATGAGATATTATGCAATTGTGGGCATTTTGAAGGCTAATTTAACATATAATCATTTAGGGGCATATTTTTGCAAGAGACAGAAAACATGGTCATTCACTAGCAATTGTGTGAAAAAGTATTGATGAGATTCCTTCTTTTATCCTAAATTTCATCGTCAAAAATCTCCTCATCAATGATCTATTGTTGAATTGTGGTTGTTTGATTATTATATTATTGATTTAGATCATTGATTATCTTGGATTATTGATTTCTATTGTGAATTACTTTGTTGATTTACTATGCACACAGAGTGTTTGATATTATTTTGCTATAACTATGGAGTAGCGTTCTTATTTCTTGGTCATGGGTTGAAGTGTGGATGATTTTGAGCCACTAATCCCTACTATTCGAATGGTATGAAGGAGTGGATTAATATCATTTCCATTAACGCTAAGCTTTTGCTAGTGATGAGTAGGTCTTGACCCGGAGAACTTGATGGATTATTCTCGTTCTCCAATGACCTAGGCCTTTCGCATTAGTAAGTTTCTTAGGAATTATGGATTGTGATTAATCCCTCCACTTGATCGTTTGACAAAGTGGGTTTACCCTCTATGCGACAATCATTCACAGATGGTGATAATAGAGACACATTATACTTCAACTCAAGACCAAGAATCCTTATTACTTGCATCCCGAGTTATCTTTCTTTTGCTTTAGTTAGCAACCATTTCAATTTGCAAACCCCATTATTACTCAACCAAGTGCAATCCCATCTATCAAATCCTTGGGAGAACGACCCGAGACATAATACTCTCGATTTTATTTGGTTGCAATTTTGGGACAATTTTCTAAATCTCGACAAGCTTCTCGACGCATCGGTCGAGACTATACTCTCAACGGATTTTCTTAACTAGATTATCTTGACCAGTCTAGGGGAGCGTCAATGGCCTTCATACATAATAGCTACAAAAGAAATTGATGCACTTAGTTGTTTGCTTGCTTGAATATGACGAAAAAAATCTTTGATACCAAAAAACAATTCACTGTAAACCTTTTCAATCCCCCAGTTAAGTTCACCCACTTAAACATTTTGAACCCCCCAATTTCTCCAAACATGGGGTAACAGACTGTAATTACTCCACACTGGCACACCCCCAATGGCTCGCCTCACCACGACCACGTCTCCCCAACGGACCAATGGAGACCTCCCCACGTGACGTATACATGTGTAGATGACATTTGATCATCTACACAATGGTGCTTTCCTTACTGTAAATATTCAGGATGTTGAGGACATTAGGTGGTGGCAATATATGCTATTTGTACTAGAAATGAATAGGTGTCATACAGCGGGATAGATAACAAATAAATAAAGAACGAAGAGTGGTATGTTTCTTGGGCATTGTATGCAATGAAATATCAGATGGAGAGGCCATACTATTGGTTGGAATTCAAGAAGCCTACCAATCTTACTTTGAGTAGGTGGATATTAAGCAAGAACAATTGAAAGTGGTACAGGATAATAAGATGATTTTCGAGTGGATGAATGGCAAATTTGCCGCCTATAGTTTCTGCTGTAATAGATTGTTGATCACTGGAATTCAGACTCCACCACAAGAAGGACCTAAGTAATAGATTGTTAATCACTGGATCTTCAGACTCCACCACAGTGCCAAATTTGCTGCCTAATAGTTTCTGCTGTGAACCTTGGCATTTGCATCGACAATTCCATGTAATTGTGAGTTACTGAGTAGATAGGTTGGACCCCAGTCCACAGCTGCAAGTTCAGAAGTTGACCTCTGAAGTTTCAAGGGCCTTTCTGCAGAATCTTCCTGCCCTTGTCATGATCTCTGAAACTGATAAGAACTTTGTTCCTCCCTACTTCTATTATTGCAACTCCATTAGGGTTTCTCCAAATTTCCATTAGCCAACTCTAATAGAATTAAAGCTGACTCTTTGTTTGATATTATCTTCCCAACTAAGTTGTAGTTGTTTACATTATGTCCCTGGTTTGGCATGGGATCAACGCCAATGACTGCTCCATCTTCACCTATTTGATCTATCATGTTTATAAACAAGGATGTGTTTGTAATGTTTTGGGTACTTTTTGGTGCAGTTTTAGTATACAAGCTAATAGTATTGGAAGCAGAGGATGGATCTATATGTAGCGACAGTCAACAGATAAGGGATTGAGTAAAATATGAAGATAAACTCAGTGAAGAACCTCAAGCGGTGGGTTATGAGCCGTAATTACTAGGAATTAACATATAATGGGAGAATTGCCACACATAATAATAGTGAAACTGTAATGATTATATTCTTTAGATGATAGATCGGGTATTCTTTGTATCATGAAGCTTATGAACATCTCTAACTCTCCAACAAGAGATA
Source organism: Stylosanthes scabra (assembly GCA_036250425.1). Lineage (NCBI taxonomy): Eukaryota > Viridiplantae > Streptophyta > Magnoliopsida > Fabales > Fabaceae > Stylosanthes > Stylosanthes scabra. Next base: position 32,636 of record JASCZI010211884.1, read on the forward strand.
ACTCTCTAGAACGAGAGAATACCCTCCTTTAAGGGAGAAGTGGCGGACCAAGAAGCTTCTAATTCTCCATTGGTGTATGTATTAAGTGTGCAAAGTTTAACTCATTGCATATTATTCAAAATAGTTTACCATTATTTTAGGGGATAGAAACTAGGGAGTGGATAATTGGATATTACCCGCTACTATTTTTTATCTTTTATTTCTTGAGAAGGAGTAACACCATCGATCTAAACTAACAAGTAATATCCACTTCCTAAAAATTATTAATGTGAAATAAATAATATTCAAGTAAGGCAAATTATGTGGTGCCTCTTACAATTTGATGAAACCGTGCCTCCCTGCAAGTGTATCATGCACTAGCAATTATGCATCCTGATTTAAACGTTAGCGGGTTTATCAAGTTTTCCAACAATTAAATTGTTTTTGACTTTTTGTCTCACACCTTTCTTATTATACGTGAAGAATTTTATTTTTTTATATATTATTTTATTTCTTAATTCTTATTGCATTTTTTCTGCTGGACAAATTATTAGAACCGAAAAATAAATTAACAATTTAAAATATAATTAATTAAAATTTTCATTATGAAAGTGTTTTTTATTTATAAATAAAATTATTGTATTAATTAATATCCTCATTATTGTGTTTTTTTCTTAGTGTTTCAATCAAGTTCATTTAATTTACACATGTTTATTTTCTATCTTAAAAAATATTATTTAATTTTAATTTATTAATTATTAACTATTGTGTCCAATATAAATGTTTGTTTTTAATAGATTAAATTAAATTGTTAATTTAAATTATAAATGTTAATTTAATTAAAATTGGATTAAATGAAAAAATAAAATAAAAGTGATACAATATCCAAATCGCAATAAATTATTTTATAGTTGAAATAAAATACAATATTTAAATACATAAATACTCTCAATAATACAAATATTGATAAATAAAGAATTTGTTTTATCTGTACAAAAATTCCTACTCACAGTAAATAATTATTTTGTATTAATATTATTCATGACTTATTCTTCAACATTCATTAGGCGTTATTAGGTAAGAAGTGTTGTACTTCTTGTCAATTAGAATTTATTATATTGTATATTAATTAATATCTCAAATTTAGAATTTAAAATTTAAATTTTAATGATTAGAGTTTAGAATTTAAAGTTTAAATTTTAGAATTTACACTTTAAAATTCAAAGAGCATTTCATATTTTATTTTCCCATAACGCATGAGCATTTGCCATTGTTAAATATGTCCAATTAAAATTTATAAACAAACTCTTTAATAGTAAGTGAACTAGTGAAGAAATTCACTTTAATAATTAATATGACAATATTATACTAGAATAGTGCCAATGTTTTTTATACTACCAATATATTTAATTAATTTTATTATTGAAAAAATTATGTTATTTTTGTCTTATAATTATATTAACTATTATAAAGAAAACAAAAACTTTTACCAAATATTTCATGTGTTGTTATTTGTTTATCTTTATATAGTTAAATAGGCTAAGCACAATTTTTATAATATAATATGATAATTTCTAAAAAAATCTTTGCTATCGTAGATGAACGTTTTTTCTATATCTATAATAAAATATCTTTATTTCTAAAAATATAAATATTTAATATAGTTTGAAATTCTAAAATTTATTGCATCAAAATTACTTTTATTTTATTAAAATTTTATAACTTAATAAAAATTTAAATATTTATTCAATTATAAATTGCTATCAACACAATGTAATAAGTTTTAATGTAAAAAGTGTTAAATACTAGAAAATTGACAATGATTAATAAGATATCATGTAATATTTTTAATTTTTTTTCATAATAAGTATTAGATAGTTGATATTTATTTTATTTAAAATATTAACAATAAATAAATGAAAATATGACCACGTAATATTATTTCGTGTATAAATACTAATTATTATTCTAATTAAATAATTTTCATCTAAATTTTAGATTTCCTCGTGGATTATATATGTCCTTAATTATTAAAGGCAAATAGTGATGGTTTATTAGTCATGATCTATTTTTTTTTTATTCTTTGATTTTTTACTTATTCTGTTTTATTTATTTTATTATTTTATTTACTTATTTACTATTATAATAATTACTACTAGAGGCGTTTTGTACTCTTTTATAGTATTATGTTTATATTTTTATTTTTGGACTGTAATAATATTTTATTATGTGAATTATAATTTTTTATATTAGCACAAATTTCAAAAACACACCTATTAATATTGAGTAAAAGCAGTCCTTACTTTTAAAATAGGTAGTTTATTTCATCTTATTCAAATAATCTCCTCTAATACACAACACCTATAGTGCACACCCAACAATCAATGCTCTAAATTATCTTTGGCACTATGCCACTAATTTATGAGTGGCACCATAGAATTCACCTTCAAGTAAAACCGTAACTCAAATGGCATTTGTCCCTTTTTTCCTAGTAGAGGTCTAGGTTCGAGCCTCTCTTCCAAACTATCTTAACTAAAAAAAAAAAAAAAAGTAACACTTTATTTTCTTTCCCACACCTTTGTTCACATAATTTCATTCTGGTCCTCAAGAATCCAAAATAAATATATTGATCTTTGAAATTGCACTTTGAAACTCATTTAATATTTTCTTTAAAATTTTGCAAATATATTATGACAAGTAACATGTGAAATACCAATCTAATAATGTAGTTGAGGAAATTATATTTTTTCCCTAAAATTTGTTAAAAGTTTAAAAAACACCATAAGTTTCATTTTGTTTTAATTTGATCCTAGAAGTTTTTTATATATATCAAATATACCCCTGAGAGTTTATTTTTTTAACAAATCCAAGACTAATTTAGCAATAATTATACAAAAACAACATTTAATACAAGTAAATTAGACATATAATTCTGTCACTGACTTCTAATTATCAAATATTATGGTTGAATTAGTCTTAAGGTTTTCGAAAAATTAGTTATCAGGGGTATATTTGATGCATATCGAAAACTTTTAGGATAAAATTAAAATAAAATGAAACTTAAGGATATTTTTGAAACTTTTAACAAATTTTAGAGACAAAAATAAACTTTACCCTAATTTAGTTGGTACATAGTTAGGGAAAAACCACATGACATGTGATTTGGTGTCCTTTTCTAAATTTTTTTTGAAAGGAGTAAAATGGAGTAAAAAGCAAAAATTATAACTAAGCTTTTAGAAAAGCATACAATAGTACACACATTTTTATATTTTTTATTGTAAAAAATAATTTTCACTCTCATTGAAAAATACACAAAATGCCAAGTATCACTTTAGTCATATATATTATTTAAAATTTATTATTGGTGAGACATAAAGTGCAATTTCATAGATCAAAATAATTATTTTAGAAAATTGATAATTAAAATGAATCATATATATTTTTAAGCTAGGGTGATGATTTTGCAAAATCAAGGGACTTCTTTCGATGATAAGCATTGGCAAAGCAGTTGTTAATGTAATCTTGGAATATAAGTTGTTTATAACGAGCCACCCCATCTTTCTTCACAAGCTCTTCTAATGGCCCAATCTTCTCTGTTGGTTTTGGAGCAGTAAAGACTGGAATTGATACTCTTGATTCATTGCTTGTTGTCCTTACTCGATGTTCAGCACTCTTATACTTTCCATTGCTCATTATCTTACAACATTTAACACTCCATTATTAGTTATTAGAAATAGTTTCAGGTTACTAGCTACTATATATATGGTACATTAATTAGTATGCATTAAGATAAAGTAAAAAAAATAATCATAAAATATTTTAAAATTAACAAAAATAAATTTTAAAAATTTGAATAACAAAAATACCCTCAAATGATTTAAAATTTTCAGAAATTGACCAAAATCGCTTAACTTGCTAACAAACACAGGTAAGTTAGTGTCTTCTAGTGAGGATATTAAATCTTATCGTTGATTTGTACTATTAAAATTTGATGTGTAATCAATGTTATCATTACGAGAGAGAAACTTCTAAATATGGTAATATAAGATACTTAAATGTCTTCATAGTAGAATTTTCCTTATTGATTTTGTTAATTTATTTTTAAATGCTTTTGGGGTATTTTTTGTTGTTCGGGTTTTTTAAAGTTATTTTTGTTTTAACATAAGGCAAATATAAAAGAAAAAAATCTATGAAAAAATTTCCACAAAAATAATAATAATTTATGTCGTTTCTTTCTATTAATTTAAATTTTTAAGAGAAATTATTTCACAATATATATACCTGAATAATATCACCAATGTTGATGACTAGAGCACCATGAATGGGAGGAATTTCAACCCATTCTCCATCGTTGTTATTATTATCTTCATCAAGTTTGACATATAAACCACCAATGCCATCTTGGAGAAGCACTGTCATGGTTCCCATGTCTGAGTGTCTTCCTTCTCCAACAGTGAGCTCTGGATTTGGGCATGCTGGGTGATAATTCATGTTAACCATCTTCATTTCAATAATAGCCTCTATTCTTGACTCTTCTAATTTCATTCCAAGGTTCTCTATCAATATTTCTATAATCTCCCTTACTATCTTGCTTGATAACTTCAAATAATCAAGTGCAACTTCCCTGAATATATAGTGACAAATTAAAACAGAGGAAAATGAAAGGAAAAAAAAAAACATATTTAACTTAAAAAACATTATTAAGTGTGCTCCATGGCATCCCAGCTATTATTCATTACGCTTGGCAACAAAATAGACTCATAATTTGTTTTAAAGAAAAAAATTCAAATTAGAATATCTCTAATAAAAAGAGACGGGGCTTTCTCAAATGAAGATGTGAAAAAATATCTTCCTATGAAAATTTTTTGTTTTGCCACACTTTAAAAGCATTACTTATAAGAAATGTAACAGTTTGACATGAATTGCAACACTTTTGAATATGCAACACTTTTATAAAATATTAAAAATTTAAAATGAACACCCAATTCGACCCCTAATCATTTACAATTTGGGCATGACTCCCCTAATAATTATGAAACCCCAAATCGACCCCTGACGAAATGAAAATTTTGACAAATCGACTCTCGAAGCAGGTTGCCAAAGGGTAGTCATGGTGACGTGTCAGTTATGACTGATGTGTTAATGTGCTATTTGACACTACTATTTGACACATCAGACACGAACTCATTTATTAATGTAAGTGTTGAGGACTGAAAGTTTATTAATTTTTTGAAAGTAACTTCTAATTCTAATGTGATGCATGAAAAAGTACTCAAATATTCCATTCATGATGGAAAATGGAAATGTAACAAATAAAGTAAAGAGAAATTCATACTTGCATTGATCAGGCCAATATTGGAGAGCATCCTCATCAATGGTATAACCCATGCTTATGTAGTCTTTCCATTCCAATGCCTTTTCTTTCTCAGGTACAAAACTAGTTCCGTACTTCACTTTTGAGCTTGGACTCACTCCAGGGCAGAACAGACATTTCTCCCCAGGTGACAAGTTGAAGAATTTGTGAGCTGAATCTTTCAGTGATTCCAACAATTCAAAAGGGACACCATGATTCACCACTTGGAAAAATCCAAGTGTTTCGGCTGCTCTAACAATTTCATCCACCACTTTCTTGTGATCTGGACCCTTCAATTTTGATAAGTCAATTGGTGCGACGTTATGTCTTCTTGTTCCTATTTTTTTTATTCTTTCTTCTTCTGGTTGTATGTACCTAGGAGATACGAGACATGAACGCAATTAATCAAGGTTGCGATTACCATGTCGGTTTATTAAATCGATAGAGTGATTGATTTAATGACCCGATTGAAGTCGAACCATAATCGAATCGATTTATTTAAATATATAATAAAATAATTTAAAATATATAATAAAATAATTTAAAATATATTATAAAATTATTTTAAATATAATGATATTATTTTTATTTAAAAAAATTGATTTTTTATTAAAAGATCGGTCTAATTTTATCGGTTTATTGATTCTTCACTGATGTTATAGATTTTTTTACCATTATTTGCCAATCGATTTTTGCACTTGAACCGGACCAAACAAAAGACAATTTCAAATTTTTTGGTCAAATCGACCAGTCCGATTCTCAGAATATTGCAATCAATATAAGTGATTTGGATTTTGAGACATGAACATGTTAAAATATTGTGAAATTTATTTTTGTTTTTCAAGATATTTACCCTAGAAATTGGCTTTGAATTATATAACATAATTATTAATATTAGGAAAGGTCTACTGTGAAAACATTATAGCTATCTTTCAATGAGAACATTTGTCTGATCTAATTTGACACGTGACATTATTGAGTATGGGAGCATGTGTCTGCCATAAATTCATAGAATGACCCACTTTCTATTTATTATCTAATGATAAGCCTAACTCATGTGTCATCATTAGAAGATCAAAATGATATCATCATGCTAAAACTTTCCTTTAACGTTATTAGCTCCAGTCCAATAAAAGATCAAAATGAATTTACATACTCCAATAGTCCAATATCTTTAGATAAAAGAAATTCAGAAATGCTAAAAGGTAGTTAAGTTTAATCTGCAATAGTCAATACTTTTAGCCAACAATTCAATAAATCCTTTAGTCCAACAATTCAACTTTATACTTTTTCCTAAAATCTTTTAATTTGATGGCTAATTACTGACAAAAAATAATTCTACTTGCTTTATAGCATTGCTCAAAGACAAAACTACATGCCTTATATAACTAAAATCTGCAAGGCTATGTGAGTTTGCCGAGTTTAATGATGAGACCATCATTTTTTAACGAGCTTGATGATTTGCTTCATTTCCCTAATAATAAAAGAAATAAGCTTTTAAATTATTAGTACGTCTTTACTAATCTCATTTTTTTTTATTTAACATTTATATGAAGTGTAAATAATTGAGGTAAAGAATAAACGAAAAAAAATTAAAGAAAAAAACAACTTACCTTTCTGGTACCTCTGATAAACCTAAGTCCATTAGGCCTTTTACACCATTACCATCTTTTACAACAAAATCATACAGTGAATCAGAATTGCCGAAACTTTGAGCCATTTTCGGTATAAGTGAAATTTTTATTATATGGTATGGATTGAGAATTGCTATGCTCTAATGCAAAAAGACTTGATCCCTATTTATATTGAGGGTTGCATTGGTACTTAGTAGGTACTTCTATTTTTGAGAAGGAAATTAAAAAAGAAATCTTATACTATTGTTTAATACTTTTTTTATAAAAGAAAAGCAATAATAGTTATATTAATTAACAAGCATTTAGCATGAATATTTGACAAATGTCAAGTAATGAAAACTAAAAAAATTAAAAATTTTGAATTTTGAATCTAAAACATCGGAGGGAATTTAAATAATTAATAAATCAATACAAACAAATAAAAACTTAATTTTTAATTACAATCCTCTTCCTCTCTTTATAAAAGGAGGGCACTAATATTTTTATTGCTTGACAAGTATCTAGTATAAATACTTGACAAGTGTCAAGCAATGAAAACAAGAGAAATTAAAAATTTGAATTTTGATTCTAAAACATTGAAGAGGAATCTAAACAATGAATAAATCAAAACAAACAAATAAAAACATAATTTTCAATTACAATAATATTATAATAATAAAATTATTATTATTTGAATAGTCTTTCAATTATATTACAAGAAAAATAAAAATTAAAAGAAAGTTTTGCTATTAATTAAAAAATGTTTGGATTTTTTTTAAATCCAACAAGTATACTGCTAAATTGTTTTTATTAAAGTATAGATTAATTAGTTGACAAATGTGTAATTTAGTGAGTTGATATAAAAATATTATGATTTAAAGATTGTAAAATAGTTTAGCAATTTTATTTTTTTAATAAAAAAACTAACAACATTTTTTTCTATTTGTGTTTTGTAACAGAAAATAAGTCTATGGTGCTTATGGATGAATCTTTCAGCACATGCTGAACGTTAGGTGTCATGGAAGAGGGGAGGACGCGTGTTACCTGCGATGCAGAAGAGAGAGATTGCTAGTCATGGTTTTGCGGAATCCTCAGTCATGGACCCCACATGTTGGTCCATTTGTCCAGGGTGTAATCAAATTTGAAAGTTAATACACTTGTTAATAGTTCAGCATTTGCGGAGCTGATTACTGATAGATCATTTTTTTAGTTGGGCCATAAATTTTTGTGTGCGCGCGCTGGTTGTGGTCAACTGGGCAAGGTGTTCAAGATAGGGCCATACTAAAGTGTAAACAAAAAATTGGAGAAATAATTTTTTAAATATTTAAAATATTTGAATACCAAAAAAAAAAATATTTAAAATATTTAGAGGATAAAAATAACCTTTATAACAATAGAAAACAAATTTTGACAACAATGTCAATCAAGACTTAAAAATTGTTTGATTTTCTAATATATTTTAATTTGTAAAATAAATTTATAATAAGACAAATATACCTCCAATTTAACATCAAATAAATTAATATAATATCTTATTATTAATATAAGTAATGTTATTGGTTAATTTTTTTGTAATTTAAATTTTTTAAATATTTTAAGAAAACTAAAAAATAATATTATAAATCAAAGTGATACAAAGATTTTCTTCGAGTAAAAATAATATTTTACCAGAAACTAAAATTAACTTTTGATTTTATCAAAATCATCTATTGAACAAAATTAGTTAAGTATCATATGAAGTTCATTTTTTAATATAAAATATTCAATTAAATAGCTTGTGTCTTTAACAATTTTCTTATATATGGCAGGTTTTTTATATGAATAGGTAAGCAATGCAAGCTATGTCATAATACTATTCTATGTCGCAAACTATGCCTATAGTAATTTCCATTTTTCAATATAATGTATCTCCTATAGGCTATAAGGGTGTTATGATCTTTTTCTTCATGTCAAAACGTATTATTTATAAATGGTTTTGAGTACAGTATAAAGCCAAACTAGGATGTCTGGGTCCATCATCACCGTCGTTTCGGCCTCCCACTACAATTCCATTATTAACGTGCAGCCCAGCTAGGATGTCTAGGTCTATCTAAAAAGTCCAACTTACTGTCCCTAATCCCTTAATTAAGTACATTGATGACATAAGTTAATATGCCCAATTGGTTTTCTCATGGACTGTTGGGTGAAGGGCATCACATCTGGATTCACTCTGCCCAATCTGTGATTCTTCATGAAACTGCATAATTTTGTTTGGCGGCTACAAACACGCGTCCAAATATCACAATTGACACGTTCCATCCTCATGATCCTCATGTGCGAAGGATTCCAACTCTCAGCATCATAGTTTTTTCCTAACTTTAAATATCATTAAAAAATAAAAAAATATTAGAATAAATATGCATATCCATTCAACATTTTGCGCCGGAAATACTTTGATTTGCATAAAAGACAAGAGTCAAGCCTTTGAAAAAGTTAAAGAGTTTAAAGAAGGGTGCAAACTTTGAATTATTTGAAGTATTTGGGATATATAAATCACTTAAAAGTTAAAATTGTCCAAAAAAAATTTATTTGATGTATTTTAATTATTTTCAAAATAAATTAATAATTTTAAATATTATAAATAATATAAAATTATGTATATTAAATTAAGTATAATAATTTTGTTATTATCTTTTTAGCAATAATGGTCACCAAAAAATTTTCTTAGCATTAATAAATTCTATCATTAACGTTGATATCAACGTAATAGATATAATAATAACACGGTAATTTTACATATGCCTTACACTTTCATACATCACATTATAACAGGAAAAACTTAAACATCAACACTGAAAAATTTATAAAATACATGAATACAACATATAATAGCATAGAAATGGTTATGTAATAATATATTTCAACACAGAAATTATAATAAAAGAAAAAGACAAATAAAAATGTATAATAGTCCACATAAATTAATTCATAATTATAATAATTAATAATATACATTTAATTCGATAGTAATTTATAAATAAAAATTAAAATTAAAATAAAAAAGTCATACTTACCTATAATAAAAAAACATTGTTACCAAACTTTTTCCTAATTTGAAAGTGAGATTCTCAACAAATTAGAGAGATATGGAAAAAGACAATGTGGTTGATAATTAATAATTAATTAATTAATTACACCCATATGTATAGCATCCACATCTTCTCAAGATGATACGATTGAAATCTAGATAGATTTAAACCTCGGGTGGATAAAGTTTTTCTTTTGAGTACTAAGATTTTGATTAGGGAATTAGAATTTAGTATTGTATTTGATGGATGAGAACTAAACTAAAAGTTTAGTATCAATTTTTAAAATTTCAGTATTCTCAGCACCTCCAAATAGTAAGGACTAGGGACTAAAACTAAAATTTTAATAATTTTTTTTACTCAAATACACTTACTTAATATTAATGTTTTCAATATTAGCATTTATTTCTCATCTATTGACTTAATTCAATCTCTACCACTTAATATATATTTCGTAATAAATTTTAAACCAAATATAATAATAAATTTAATTCAATCTTAATCTCTCAGTCTCAATTTTTCTTCCAAATGCATTCTAAGAAAAAATATTTGAGCTTTTCAGAAGTATATATGTTTTATTATATGTTCCGTAAAAAAAATGAAATGTATATATATATTTACAATTTTTAAAAGATAGAATGTTTTTAAAAGTATTTAAAGGAGATTTTTTAAGAATAACTTGTATTTATAAAAATTTAAAAATTTAACTTAATCTCATTTATTATTATATTTATATTTATTTAGTCTTTTGTTTTCATTAAAGTTAATTTTGTAAAAATTTGATGCGACTCCTTTAGACCGATCAGAAATATCAAGTTTGTTAGTCACGTAGCACGGATACTCAAGAGGGGGTGAATTGAGTATCTCACAAATTAGTGTATAAAACACTTTGAAATTGATATAGAAATCAAGTATAATAACAAGAAGGTTTGGAGCAAGTATTGTGTATTGAAATGAGCTCAAAACCATCTATTTATAGATGCTCTAAGGTTTTGGAACGTTGGGTGTGAATGGTATAGGTTGAAGCCAAAAAGTCAAACTAGCCGTTATGAAAATTTTGAATTTTTTACTATCGACTTTTACTGTATTTTC
>JASCZI010211885.1:5951-30119 GCA_036250425.1 Stylosanthes scabra
CTAAGAATTGTGAGTCGCCTTATACCGTTATACGAGTATCTAACTTTAAGACATATGAGGAATTCTTATAAGCTTTTTGTCATTTATTTTTAGGATTAATCTGATGTGGCTTACTACATTATTGAGAAAGTCTTGGGAGTCAATATTAGGGAGATAATAGGAATCGATATCATTTTTTTTCTTTTCTTCTTTTCTCTTTCTCCTTTTACCACTCACAATTTCCCTAATTATACTTATTGGCTCCATATTGATTCCCTAACATTGGTTTCCTAACATTACTCTTAAGATTTTAAAAATAACTGTATTTCATTTTACTTTAAAAAAATTAAAGAGAATGACACCTTTGAAATTAAAATTAAGTTAATCTCGATGGCGGACGAAAATCATTTAGTTCTTGGAATTTTAAACAAATATGCACAATTGAGGGGATACAACTTTAAAGATGTTCTCGTATCGAAAAACCGTTGTGGATAGCTTTTTAGAATTGTTCAAAGAAAAATTCTGACTTAGGGTTTTTTTTTTCTTTCGTTGACAAGTGAATGCATTGATATCACCAAAGATAAGACTCAGCTATGAAGATGTATAATCGAAACTATCTCCTCAAATTATATAGCTTGAATATGGTTATAATTGCTAAAATAAATTCTAACAATACTCCATGATTTATTAATCGAGATATCTTTAATTTTAGTAGCCACAAAATAATCATCTGAGTACACAACTTCCACTTCAACATCTTTCTTATTAAAAGCACAAGTACTTATTTTATGTTCTGCCATTCGAGATTGATTTTTGCTTCCACATATAAAATAAATCTCGAGATATGGGATCTATGAGTCTCCCCAAATCCCAAACCCTGACAATTCCAACAAAATATTCCCATGACTCCTTGGGCACCAATTGACGGTGGATGCCCTCCACCTCAATAAAATAAAGGAGAGAATTATCAATGCAGAATTTCTTTAAATGGTTGTCTCATCTTTTTATGAAACACAAAAATTATTAGGTTTATCCCAAACTACTTCAAAAGTTGTCTCCATTGTTCCAGATGAAATATGTTTATCAGTAAAGAGTCTTTCAATAAGACTATTCGAACAAGTCTTCATTCATTCTCTAATATCGTCCTCCTAGATAGAGATCCAATTATTAAAGAGCTATAAATCACCGGATTCTCTATACTCCAAGAGAGTACTAAAAACCCTAAATAGAATACTAGAGAAAATCTATCAGGTCACTAGAGAAACTCTGGCAGACACAAAAAAGAAAAATCCTAACAGAAAAAAAACTCTAGCAGGATACTAAAAGAAATTCTAATAGAGCAGTAACAAATCGAAAAGTGTATAAGAATTAGAAAAGAAACAATTTAAAAATAAAAATTACAAAAACAAAAAGTAAAAAAAAATTAAATATAAAGAAACATAAAAAGTATAAAATTTCAAATTTAAAAAATTAAAAATAAGATAAGAATTACTAAATTAAAATTAAAGCATTTAAGAATAAAATTGATATATTAAAATTCAGATTCTCAAAGATCAGAGAAATATTCAATTTATAAATTTATAGATAAATAATAACTCTATGTGAACAAGTAATTTAACCAACCAAGTCTAATCAATCTTTTCTTCTTCACGAACTTCTCACTTTTATAGCGTGCCTTCTTCTTCTTCTTCTTTCTTTGTCTCATGTTTCATCTCCTTCTACTATAAAAAATGCACCCATTATTACCGACGAATTTACAGGCGAATTTTGAGGCGAACATTACCGGTGGATTTTATAATCTCCCGTTAATTACGCCGGTAAATGAAGATGCGAAATCAATTATGTTGGGCGCCAATGTTATTGGCGAATTTATAAACGAAAATTTTCGCCGGGTAACATTAAAACCAAAATGTGTCGTTTCATTTAGGGGATTGAATTAGTAGCGAATTTTTCCCTCCGAAAAATTTGTCGGTAACGTTCAATGATAGTCCAATGAAACTTCTTCTTCCTCATTTCAACCACCCCAGGCCTAATCTCCATCTCCCTATTCTGTCGCCCCAGCCCCACCAAGCCCCACAGCTACCCTCTATGTCGCCGATTATGGCTGCTCCAAGTTGTCGTTGCCGTCAGTCATCCCTTCATCACCCACATTGCCCTTCCTCTTTCAAGAAATTGATTTCTCCACTGAATTCTACTTTGGTAGTCGCACTAGCATGAGCGACGGCGAAGGTTAGCACTTACGTTGCCCCAAAATCGAAGGAGGATCAGAGGAAGAGGAAAAGAAGAAAGAAAAATAAGAAGAACGCACATAGCTAGCTAGAGCGTGTGTATACACATATTTTTTGTGAAATTGGATTAGGAGTTTTGATTGAGCATGATTGACTGAAATAGATATCAAATAATACTATCTATAAATAAATATGCAAAATATTGATATTAAAGTTAAAGTAATAATTTAACTATAATAATAACAATTTTAAATGAAAGCAATTCTTTTAATATCTATCACAAATAAAAATTCAAAATATTATATTCAAAATATTATAACTTTATTCAATATGCAAGATCGATGAAACATCTTTATATAAATATATTTTTAGCATTTTTATTAGGATGTCCTTTTATATACACACACATATATATATATAATTATTAAAGGTTGCCATTAATTAATAATAAATTTATCTCCATTAAATAATAATAATAAATATATTCAGCAAATATCAGCCAACAATTTAAATTGGATATTCTATTTCTTTATGTTCAGATGTTCTATTTCTTAGTTTTAGATATTCTGTTTCTAAAAAAAATATAAAGTTGGCTGAAAGTTGCTTTAGGTTTCGGATGTTTTATTTTTTATTGGCTGATTTATTGATTAAAAAATTATTGATTACCTATACTTTTACGCACATATTTACCATCACAAAGCTTCCATTATTATTACCATTCATATTTGTATGGTTCTTTTCATTTTTCTTATAACTATTTTCTTCTATGTTGTTTTTTCTACTGTAAAAATGTTTTTATATAACGACCTTAGTGGTTGCCAACCCACCACTTGAGCCATATCTATATAATAATAATTAATTAATTAATTAATAATATTTTCATTATTTTCATGCATTATTATTCTTAATTAATATGGTTTTGATGCCATATAAGTTACGTTGAGGATTCGCAATTTCGCATGATCATATTGGTTCTAATTGGCGGTGGAGCTGTGTTCAAGTTGTTAATGAGTGGATGTATCGAGTACTTTATTATTATGTTTTATATTAAATTTATCTAGAAATAAAAATTACTTATTGAAATATTAATATTGATGAAAAGTTTTTAAAGTATTAAAAAATAGTTTATTTTATTTTTATAGGATATGAATGTATAATAACATACTTCCAATAACATAATAAATTTTATTATAAATAAAATCATTATTACATTAAATGGTGGGACTTTATTTATAAAGTCATTAATGCATTCATAAAAGTGTGAGTGTATTTATCACTGTGAATCAGTGAGAATGGTTGAATCTTAAGTTTAAATCTAATGGGTATAAATTTATGCTCAGATTGTATGATACATCTCATATATATATATTAAAAAGACACGTGATGAAAAGAACATATCTAATAAGTACCGAAAACATCATATTAGGGTATTGGTATTAAGCGTGGTGCGAGGAAGACAAGTTACAAAACCTGTGGGAATGAATGCATTGAGAATTATTTTGCAAAAGCAGACATGTATGTAGAATACACTCAACAAATAGAAGGATGTGTGGTGGGTCCCAATACCCAAACCCAAACCCAAACAAAACAAGTAGAGATCTGAGAGAGCACAGGTTAAATATATAAATGCGATGCAACACACCATGCTCACCACACACTACCCCCTTCCCCTTCTATCACTCACTTTGCCCCCCTGCCTTAATTACATTCATGTCCTCTTTTTATTACTTTCTGTGAACTGTCATGTGAAGACACTCATCATAAACTCAGAAAGAAAGAAGAAAGAAAGAAAGAGTATAGTAGAGTAGTAATGAAAGGACAGCAGAGACCCTATGCGGTTGTGTTTGTGATACAAGCCATATATGCTGCTATGTTTCTTCTATCAAAAGCAGCATTCGACCATGGCATGAACAATTTCATCTTTGTCTTTTACAGACAAGCCATTGCAACCCTTTTTCTTATCCCTTTTGCTCTCTTCTTCGAATGGTACGCTACGCTATATATGCTATTATTATTGCTACCTGCGCTCTCTAATCTTGCTTACTAATTAATTCAATTTTCATTTAATTTTCACATTAATTTTTGTATATATATAATCCCTAATCCCTGTAGGAAATCTGCGCCGCCTTTGCCTTTCCTCACCTTCTGCAAGATCTTCCTCCTTTCATTCTGCGGGTACGTCGTATCTATACTTAATTACGTGATGAATTACTGCTAATATTCTTAATAATTTTTATTCCTTTGAATGTTTTGGGGGAATTAATATTTAGTTATTTGCTGGTGATGATGAATTTTCAGGATTACTTTGAGCTTGGATGTATATGGTATTGGTCTTATATACACCTCAGCAACGTTGGCTGCTGCCACCACAAACTGTCTTCCTGTTATCACCTTCTTCTTGGCGCTCCTTCTCGGGTACGTACACAAATACACCACACACAAATATACTCATAAATTTTAACATTCTCATATATATAGATAGTGAGCAACTAATTATAATTAATGATGAGCTCACATAATCTTACTTTAATTATATATATTAAGGCCATACATCCTTTAACAGAGGATCAATTAGTTGGACGACATGGCCAGCTCGACCCAGTCTATTTTTTCAGATTTTGTTCAGATTCCTTCTGAATAACACTAAAAGTACTCGATTCGTACTTTATTCTTTATTTCTTTATTTGGAAACTAGAGGACTAGAGAAATCGATATGATTTATCTATACCATCACACATTAGGTTTCATTTTAATAAATAAGGAAAATTCTAGATATTTTTATTTCATCTCAAGAAACAAAAACAAGTGAAGAGTTGGATGGTGTTGGTTCAAAATTAAAAGTTTAAACAAAGAACGTTATTATCCATAATCCATATCTACAAAATTTAAGCCGATAAAAAAATATATAAATGGTGAGAAGTATCTTATATTTATAAGCTCTCAATAAACACTTATAAGTTTTAAGGTAATCTTATCCTTAAAAAGTGTGAAATTTCAATTACATCTCTCCACGTCCATAAATGATTGCCCAGAATGTAAATATTTATAAGTTGATAGTCCAACAATAATAAATCAAATAACTCTAATATTATATTAAAATTAAGATTAAATAAAGCTAGCTTACGTTATTTAGCTATAACTTCTGAAATTGAATTACACTCACTTAACATGAATTCTAATATATCACATACTAAAGTTTCTAAGTAAATAAAATATTGTCAAATTCGTGAGTTTAAGTAAATTCTTAGAGCTAATCTAAACTTAACTAATGAGTTAACTCGTAAATTCGTACGAGTTTACTTATTATATAAAAATAAAAATATATCGTATATAATTTTAAATTTGGACATTCAAAATTAAAATTTTTTAATTTTAAAGCAGATAATAAACTAAACTGGTGGTATATATTTATGATTCAAATGACAATTATTAGTAATGCAATAAGTACAATAACATATAACACATAAGAAACAAATTGGATGTAAAGAGGAGTGCGAATGAATAAGTCAATAATTTAGTAACTCTAACTCTTAAGAAAAATCTTTTGCTTTAGCAACATGACAATGTTTTGAGTAAAATTTGGTCAAATTTTAAATTCATTGACTCGCTCAAAATTCGTGAGTTTGAACGAGTTTATCCAAGTATATAGGTGTTCAATCGAATTTACTGAAATATAAATTTAGTGTCGAGTTGACTCGATTTCACTGCACGTAAACATTTCTGTGTGTATATATACGAAGGAAACTTGACAAATGAAGAGAAAAAGAAAGGGCAAAGCATGTGAGGAAAAGCTGATAAGGCACTCAGAAAAGAAGATATATTAAATGAGATATATGCCATTCATCTTTAATTTCCAACGTAACCATCTTTAGTAAATTTAATCAAGTTGACCATTTTCGTGTTATTTAGTAAATTGCGTTGAAGGTTGTCCCAAAAATTAAATGAGAAAATTACAAAAGAAAGATTTGGAAATATCAGAGAGGACATGACGTAGTAACGTACAGATGCCGATGCTTACTAGCCAGGAGATTCTTCTACCTATGAATGATAAGTGGGTGTGCTATATGGCATCTAATAAAATCTAGTCTTAAAAAAATCATAATAAAATCGCACTGAAATTGAAAAATAAGAAAAGATTGATCGCCAGTATATTTATGTTAAAGTTACCCAGCAAAAACAACCAGTATTTGAGTTATTAATATATTACATGCCCTTTTTAATTCGTTTGAATTTTTTAGTAATAAGTAAATATACTATTTGATGATTATTTGATGACTAAAATTAATATATTATGTTAATTGTGTAGCATTATTCTTGAAAAAATAAAAATAAATTGTGTATCATAATAATTTTCTAATTTAGCAATTTGAATGTTAATAAAATACTTTCTTTGTTCTCCATGGAGGCTCAGCTTTCACACTTTAATCATTGAGTATATATAGCAATTTGAATGTTAATAAAATACTTTAATTTTTTTAATACAAACGCGACCCAAATAAAATCAATTAGTTAATTTAATTACTGTATACATAAGAAGAAGTTTAAATTATTAATAAATTAAAAAATTATACATATTTATAATTTAAAAAGTTAGTTAAAATGTGTTTGGTTTAGTGATTAAAATATAAAAAACGCGTCTTTATTTGATGGGTTCACATTGTTCACATTTGGACCCTTAGTTAGCATTGAAGGAGCTTTTACAGCTACATGCTATGTTGCATTCACGTGAAGTGATTATTTCGTTAAATAAGAAACGGCCATTTCTTCGTTCCCTTCCCAATAATTTATTCCCATTTAATTAGAAAACAAATAACATCAAAAGGTGATTATTCTCCTATGATACCCTGCTATAATCAGATCCTATTCTTCAACATTTACAACCTCCTAAAAGTATACACTAATTATTTATGTAACATTTCGTTATATTTACATTGTTTCTCCTAGTTTACGAAGTAGTTTATAATTTTTCAGGATTGAGAGTTTGAAATTAAAGACAGCACCAGGAATTGCTAAACTGATAGGCATTGGTGCATGCTTGGGTGGTGCAGCAACACTTGCCTTTTACAAGGGTCCTCATTTGAAATTTCTAAGCCATTATCACATTCTAAATTACCATAAAACCCAACAACAACAACAAGCTCATCACCATGCTCAATCTCATACATGGATAAAGGGCTGCTTCTTGATGCTCCTCTCCAATACCTTTTGGGGAATGTGGCTTGTACTACAGGTATACTAATCTTAATCATCTTAAATCTTAATATCCATTTGAGAAAAGTTTGATAGACATAAGTAGTCAAAATTTTTTTTTTATTTTGACTTTTGTTTTCATTTATAAATTATTGTTGAATTAAATGCATAATATTATATGTTATAAATATATAATTACGAATATTATTTACATGTAAATATAGATGTTAAGTTAAATATGATAACTATGCTTAGCTACCTATCGTTATTAACATGTTTTGGTACTTATTTTAGTCATATCAAATCATTAATTAATGAGAAAATTTATGAAGTTAATAATATTGATGGTTCATAGTAGTTAATTTTTTTTTCTCTTTTCCCTTTTCTAATCTTATCATTTTTCTAATTAAATTTATTGACTCCCTAATATTGGTTCCGTAGCATTACTCTTAATTAATTATTACTAATCTAACAAGTTATCTTAATTTCGTACGTGTTGATTAACCTGTAGGCTTTTGTTATAAAAGGTTATCCTTCCAAGCTTCTTTTCACAACTCTTCAATGTTTCTTAAGTTCAATACAATCTTTTGTCATTGCCTTGGCCGTAGAAAGGAACATCGAGGAATGGAAGCTGGGTTGGAATCTCAGGCTCTTATCCGTAGTATACTGTGTATGTTAATCCTTTAATTTCAAGTCTCAACCTTAATATTATAAGTATACCTAAATTGATTAATATACTATACATTGTTGTTTATTATTAATCAGCCATAATTTTTGTGATCTATAAACTCATTTACAGGGGGTTATGGTGACGGGTGTGACATATTACTTACAGACATGGGTTATAGAAATGAAAGGACCTGTGTTTCTAGCAATGTCAACACCACTCAACCTCATTATCACAATCTTTGCCTCCGCACTTATCTTGGGCGACATAATTACTTTGGGGAGGTAACTAATTAGCTTTATTATTTAATTAACATATTGATTGGGAAGTGACTAAAGTTTGAAAGTGATATCTCATATTCCATGCTGTGCTAAATTAGTATCTTGAATTACAATTGCACTATTTTATTCTTTAAGATTGAGCTATAAATTTTGTAATAACTTTTTATCATTTGCTGGCTCACTGGCTGTATAAAATAAAATGATCACTATATATCATGATCGAATCTCAATCTTAAGAACTAAAATAGTGCAATTAAATATCGATAAATAAGGTATACATTATTTCAATATGAGACACCACTAACTTTAGTCAATATATTTATATTTATTACTGTATACACCTTGGGTGATACATTTTATATACATCAATCATTTACTAACCTTATATCATTCAACAACAAAAATATGTGAACAGCCTGTTAGGAGGGTTGGCATTGGTTGTAGGACTGTACAGTGTGCTGTGGGGAAAAAGCAGGGAGCAAATGCCCAAAGCCTCACAAGACATGGAGCAAGTATCGGCTTAATTAGAGTGAGCTAGCCCCACATATGATTGTGTGATTTTGCTTTTTCTTCTTTTTGGCAAAAGATAAATAGTCACCATCCACCAATATAATGTATAATACATCTAATTAATCTAAGTATACACCTTTTTTTTACCATTTAAGTCCATCAAAGTGAAAAACGAACAGAAATTTATATATATAACGAATATGTCTTTATAGTTGACACGAACAGGTTTTAAAATATGTTCGTTTGCTTTTAAATTCTTTATTCGTTCCGGTAGTAATATTCTATTCGTGCACGAACATAAATTTATATATACAACGAACATGTTTTATAGTTGACGCGAACATGTTTAAAATCTGTACGTTTGCTTTTAAATTTTCTGTTCGTTCTAGTAGTAATATTATATTCGGATTTACTTAAATGGACTTAGATGAAAAAAAGAGGTGTATATATAACATGACTGTAATACATATAGTATTTATGACTAGTGACGAAGAATGCAATATAGTTTGGAATGTTGCAAAAGTTTTGGCAGCAGTAAATTGTCTTGACTAACCCTATTTGATTTTTCCTAAAAAGTCACATATTTCCACTAATGTTAAATTTGTAAAATATCATATTAATTATTGAACTTTTGATTTGGTAGATACCTGATAGACATCAGAAAATTAGTTTTGCAGGAAGTTAACAGTATATTGGACTGCTCATTGCTAGGTAGTAAAAATATATATTTAATGTACAATTGGTTAAAAATTAAAGTATTTTAAGTGTATTAGTGGAAAAATTTAAATAAAAACTTTGTACTTTTTAATGTATTAAAAAAATTCAGATTTTTTATTTATAATTTTTTAAAAAACACTTGTTAGTAAAAAACAAAAGAAAAAAAAAGTTTGGAAACATAATTTAGGTTTTTTGTTGTTGTTTTAATTTTCAGCAAAACATAAAAAGGAAAAAGAATCAGAAGGTGCTAAGAGCACCCACAGCGCAAGTCCCTTCTCCTTCTTTTTCTAACAAATAGGGTCCTTGGTGCATTGGAGAGCTGAAGAGGGACTTGGGGAGAGAGAAGAGTGAGTCCCTCTGCATAGGGATGGAGAGAGAAGAAGATTAAATTGTTTTTAATATTAAAAGAGAAACAAAACATCATTGTTGTTAATAAAAAATAAATTTATAAAATAATTCTTATATATTAAAATCATAAATAAAAATGGATCATTATATATTTGTGTAAAAATATATATAATTTATAATATTTTTAATATATATTTTATATTTTAATATATATTTTATATTAATAGTTAATTTTAGTGATTTTATAATTTATTTATTTTATATTTATTAATATTGTAAATTGTTATTTATTCTAAAAATTTTAATAATATTTTTGAAATTAAATTAAATTAAATTTTTTTCATATACTGATGGTTTTATAATTATAAATTATTTTATAATTTATAAATTTTGATAATATTAATGTAGAAAAATAAAAATGGAGAAATATATTAATTTATTTTTTATTTTAATTAATTAGATAAGTGAGGCCGCATGGGAACTCGTATGAGTTTCTTGCATTGGAGAAGAGAGGGAAGGTTTGAATTACATTTTACTGTTTATGACGTAAAAGTTGAGGTGAAGTTATTTTTTATGACAGGTGGCCAGGAGTAGGGATGAGGGAGGGTTACCCATTGTGGGTGCTCTAAAGGCTTACTACATAAAGAAGGAAATAAAGTTGTAGGAATTTCGTTATAAGGAAAGAAGTGGCCCATAAATGGAAATAGGAGCAAGTCGAAAAAAAAAAAGAAATAAAAGAAAATGCAATAACTGTTCACAAAAGGAGAATATTTCCCCTCTTTACTTGGTTGTGGTGTACCAAAAAGAATAATGCAAATAGTGTAAATGTGCAATATCTGTGCTATTTGGTTTTATATATCAGATATACGGGTATATATGTGTTATTAATGAGCCACATTTTTTAGCTCAAATCGTATATGGCCGTCCTAATCCGTTAGACGGGCTATCAGCTATCTATTTATTAATTTTCTAAAAAAATCAATTAAAAAATTAATTTTACACTCTAAAAATAAAAATTTAAACATTAATAAAAGGTGTCAGAGAAATGTCTATTCATGATAGAAAAATAATAAAAAATAAATAGGCTAATTTTACTAACTTATTTGATAAGTGTGACATTGAGTTTGTATACTCACAAGAATTCAGAGCACTCACAGACAATGGAAGCATTTTGCATGCAATGAATTAGATAGTTGGCGTATGTAAGTGGTTCGTATAAATGGAAAGCAAAAGATTGTCCGGACATGTCCTGGAGCTGTGGTGTAGAAGATAAGGAATCTTGATGAAGACAATGTTGATTTGCTTGGTTTTGCTATATTTGTTGTATCTCTGTTTTGAGTTATGGTTTATGTCGAGATTCAAGTGTGAATAGATACTAAAGTTAGTTCCACATTAAAGATAGGAGACCCATTTACTTAACACTTTAAGGTTTTGAGTTGAATATGGTGTCTTTTCATCATCTTATGTTTTCTCACTTAGTTCATCTCCAAAGTCTTCTCGACGGTTTTACTCCTCACTTTGAAATTGGAAAAATAAAAATTGAATGGAAATTGCGGACCAACTCAATAATGTTGTGAGGAATGGTAGAAGGTGAAAGGGGATGCAAAATGAGAGAAGGAGCGAGAATGTTGATAAGACCTTCATATGCAATATGGATAAAAGGAAGCAAGGTGAAGTATTGAATAATGGTTTTGTTTCGCATGTTGGGTATTCTAGGTGAGCTATTTTTGGTGTAATTGCTCATCATAATTGAATCGGAAATGCTACGCAACCAACAGTTCCAATTTATGGTGGCCAGTCGATAACCATCACCGTCCAATAGTTTACATCACTCACTCCTTCAATTCCTAATCCTCTTCTCTGTAGTTACCCTTTTTTAGTTTTCCTCTTCCCACTCGACTCTCTCTTATACATATGATCCTCTCACTTTTTATTGCCAGCCAAATCCCTATCTCAAGATTTGGCATTATTACCCATAATTTTTTTGAAAAAATTATTTTAACCAAGTTTCCATCAACACATACAAAGAATGAACTCTTTTTTTCAAATCCTCTCTCTCCCACATTCTGTATCGGCGTAAAAATAGTGTAAATAACTATATATATATAATGTGATAAATATCTAAATTATTTCATTTCTTGGGATTAGAATATAATAAACATGGGTGTAAAACATGATAAAATATGAGTGTAAATTATATGATTTACAGTTATAAACTATAGTAAATATGTGTGTAAAATATTATAAATATGGGTGTAAAACATATGACTCCAATTGCTATGAGAAGTAATTTGAGAGTGAACTACTCAGTTAATATAGTGTGATAATACTAGATTTTTAATTAAAAAAAGTAGTGGGATAATATATAAGAGAAAAAAGAGAGGCTGAAAAAGCTAGTTTATGCAGCGGAATAGTGTTAGAAGATAAACAATGATCAAGAAGATGTGAATACAAAGGAAATAACGGTACACGTGAAGAGTTGATGCAATTGGGTTTTTTTAATATCAGCACGCTGGTAAGGACAATAAAAAATTTGTTGGCTGCGTAGCAGGCCTGATTGAATTACTGTGTGTGGAGTTTGGCCTTTAATTTTAAGTGTTTTTGAGAATTTAGGTGTTTGTTCCTTAAGTTTCATGGTATGAATGTGTCTTTAATGTGTTATTTAGTTTGGTGTGTTTTGATGTACTCTAAATGTACTTCTGATATACTGATATACTCGTATTTCGCTTTTGGGGTCCAAGCTTAACCACCTTTTCTAGAAAAAAAAGATTATGCCTTAACAAATTTTCTTTTCAATATGAAAAATTCTCAAAATACACTTTATTTTGTCCAATTATGAGAAACACCAACTGATGATGATTGCTATCAAACCAACAGCATTTACCATTTTATTTCAAAATAAAGCAATTAATTGCACAGACATGCTAATTTACTTGTAGTGTTCAAACCAGATAACATGTCATATATGAGAAAATCGTTTATAATCCACATGAGTACAACTTTAATTAAAAAGAAAGTTTTGGGATGTCATATATAATGACACCTTTATTCTATAACTTTAAGTCAGATTGCAAATAAACATCTATTTTTTTCTTGGGATTACAGGTCCTATAATTATTAAGATAAAAACCACATATGGTGTTGTCATGCATAATTTTGGTGGAAGATTGTAAGAGTCACAATTACACTGGCCAACAAGAGTAAGGGGTAGTTGATTGACTAAACGGTGAAAACGTAGACCTAATCTTATATTCCTTTGTTCATTTGCAGAAGTCCGAATTCTTGGTATCAAATTGTTATGCACGATGCCAACTCATATGCCGAGTAGAATTCATAACAGCAAATAAAAGATCGCTGCGAAATATTCCTTTCAGATTTAATTATCATTAATATAATAGCAAATAAAAGTTTAGTGCAGTTTTCACATTCTCAACTATATGTACTCAAATGTACTCATGAAAAATTATATTTTTTGGCAAATTAATTTTTTTTGTCGGACAAAAGATAAACAATGTAGCCTTTAGAACCAAATTCACAACGAAGAAAAATAACTTTGAGTGCTCTAGTGTCAATTTTGAATATTTTAAAAGAGTTTAAACATAATATAAACAATCAAAAATTTTCGTATAGTTGTAATATGGTGGTTTTTGAAATTAAAAATCAATGATGGAACTCAGATAATCAAATAAATGACAAAATGAACAACATAGGACCAAAGTGCAATGAAAAATTTAATTGAAACATGAGGGGTGAGCAATATTTTAAATATGTTGGTGCGTAAGTTCTACTTGTCCATTTTATTGTGGTGTTTTAACATAACTTCTTGATGAATTATGTCTTTTGATTATTAAAAGTTATTTAGAAAAAAACTCAAGACGGATTCTTAAACATTTTATATTTTATTCAAATTGAATTTCAACTAAGATGATAAAATCTTTAATGAATTGTTCACTCTTTGATTTTAATAATAAAAAAAAAACACATGTAAAGCAGTTAAAATCATTAACTACCGTCAAGAAATATCTATGATTATGAATGAAATATGTCGGCATTTGTCTCTATATTAGTTGGATAGTTGTTTCTTTTTTTATTTATTTTGATATTCATAGTTGTTAATATTAATTAGCTTGAAATGATGATAATTACGTGTTTGGTCAGTTTTTGGTAGGCCTAGGTCAGTTTTTGGTAATTACTCTAGTATATTGGGTTATTTGATGTAGTTTCTGGTCCTTGTGCAAAATTTTTGTGGCAGGCCATTTCTACCTTTGAATATAGTTGTATTTAATGTCTTTGAAAGCTATATGTTCTCTGTCCAAAAAAAATAAAAACTATATGTTCAGGTGTATACCAAATATAACCAACTTGGATTGGTTTAGTGGTTAGTTCACTAGTTCACTTAAGTAAGTGTCGGGAATTTGAATCCCGCTTTGTGCGTACAGCAATCCAATGGTCAGTGATAAATTTTTAAATGAAGCTCAGTTTTGCAGAGAATTAGTCATTGATCGATTGGGAGATATATTGAGAAAACAAAAAAATGTGTATACCAAAAAAGATTTTTTAAAAAAACTCTATTAAGGTGTAAGGCAAATTTCAACCAAAGTCTCAAGGCCAAATTCTAATCAAAATGAAAAAAAAAAAGGGCTTTTAAGAGGAATGTCATATGATCAACGCAATTAATATTTTTAGCCGCATTTAACAAATAAACACATTTTTTATTAAGTTGATGTAAAATAAAAGGCCCTAATACAGTATCAACGTGAGTAATGCTATGGAACTAATATTAGGGGACCAATAGAGAGCTAATGAGTGTAATTAGAAAAATAATGAATGGTAAAAGGAAAAAAAAAAAAAGAAAAAAAATGATATTATCTCCTAATATTGACTACTAAAACTTTCTTTATCAAAATATACGTGTTACACAAAACCGGTGGCGAATATAAATAAAATGGCTAGTCATGAAATATTTTTCATTAAATATTATGTTTATGTTAGCTTGACGTAACTCGCTTATTTAAGCTAGCGTGTGACCTTAGAATCAACTTCACACAAATTCTCAACTATTAATGATCCCTTACATATTTAACCCATCAAATCATTTTAGGTTTAATCAAATTCTCTAAAATATAACGAAAAGATATAAGACAAGTGTAAAGTAAATGCATAAGATTTACAAATTAATTGAATTCATTTTTTTTTAATTCAAACAAAACATTTGATTTTGAAATCAAATCAATTCCAATTCTAATATGTTCCAATCACACGCTTAAAAAAGACGCTTAAACGCTTAACAAGTTTATGTCATTATAGACAAATTGAACCATCTAGGCTCTAACGTAGAAAATAAATATGAGTGATTTAACTAATAAGTTATAAATAGATGCGTCACATTATCCAGTAACTATTTGTCTAATAATTAACACTAAAACAATATTGAATATCTTTGATATTTTTAGACTAAAATAAGACGATTAAAACATTATGGATTAAGTTCATATTTGACATAAATCTTGGAGACCAAAATAATATTTTAGTTTTCTTTTTTTGGATTGGATAATAAATTCTTTTTTTGGTTTCCCACGGTATCCCTCAACCCGGCAGGTCAATAACTAATCCAATGCGGATCGAAACTCCATTTAAGGTTTTGTCGCTGACCATTGGATCGAAATTCTTTTTTGTTTTTTGGACTATGATAATGAATTCCGTTTTGGTTTTTGGGCAAGGTAAAGAATTCCTTTTAAATGAAGACGTTGAGGTCCGGTAAAGTTTTGGGCCAAGCCCATAAAGGATCTACAATGGACGGAAGGCAAAATGAAGTAGGAAAGGTTCAAGTCCAAAAACATTAGCATGACTTGAAAAACAAAACAAAACAAAAAAGAAGGTAGGGAAGGTTAATGAGAAGTGCATACAACATGTATAATGAATACAAACATAATGCTTATTAAGAAAGAAAGTGGTTCCCTTTCAAAAAAAAAAAAGAAGAAGAAAAAGAAAAAGAAAGTGATTACTCTAATAAATAAGAGAAGGAGAAATCATTATAAACGGAGAGGAAAAACTGAAACAAAAGGAAGTGTGGATTTTATAATAGCAAGATACATAAACTAAGGTATCGGAGTGCTTTTGCATATATTATTCTCTTCAGTTAGGTTTGCAATAGAACGAGTTGGTGTGTTACCTTCTTTCTACGAGATTGGAACAGTTAAGTAAATGCTGAATACTAGACATTTAAAGCAAAAAATGTATTACTAACTTGAACAAAAAATCTTCATTGAAAGGAGATCCTAATTTTAAAAAGAAATCCATTTGACCACTTATAGCCAATGGAGTTCACTAATACACACACATTAGGATAAATAAGAGGGCACATCATGCCCCAATAATGTATGGGGCACATAACAGAACCACCATACATACCTAACCAATAATTCCGAACCCCCCAAATAAAACTAACCAAATAATTGTCTTCTTTGCATGATTACGACGCTAATGAAGTATATAGCTGCAGATTGACGGCTTACTCGTTCAACTTTTTTTAATAGAAACAGTTCATGGGTCCCAAAATTTGGAAGGAGAAATATAATGCTCTAAAGTAAGCACATTTTTTTTTGGCAGCATATAACCAACTAATATATTTTATAAATTGATGTGAATAAAATTTTAAATATATCAATAAAGTATGTATGTGTTTACTTAACATGCTGGGAAAAAGAATAAAATGTTGCCCTTGCCCTTGAACTTTCCTGGTTCGAAAGAAGGAAAGAAATAAGTGATAATGTGATATGGACAAGAGTATTAAAAAAATTAATAGAAAAACTCTCGTATAGTTCCAAGAAATACAGCCTGTCCCTAAATATAATATGTAGCCTTGGTTTAGTAATATTTTTTATTTGATAAATAAAAAGATTATATATTTATATTGGTACGTAGCTTTAACAAATTAAAATTAGTTTTAAAAACATCAAAAAAAATATTTTAAAATAACTTATTTTTATCAAAATTAGAATGTTTAATATAACTTTGTATATTAATAAAAGTTTCAATTTATTTTATATTTATGTTTATTATATCAAAATTGAGTAAAAGTAAAATAGTACAAAAGTAATTCTGATGGGATATTTTTGGAGTATAACTTTTCATATTTACAAATTACAAGAAATAAATTAATTTAAAATTGAAATATACGTTAGAGTTGATAGATGAGATAAAACTAGTCTCACTTAAAAGAGACCATATTATTTATAACAAAACCAATAAAATCTGATACATGTATAATTATTTTGATTAAATAATTAAAATAATATAAAATATAAATTAAATTAAACTCAAATATTATATTGAAGTAACAAATGTCACGCTCAATTTCAAATCAATATATTTTATAAATGTAATATTAAATAACCAATAGATTGTCAATCCCCGAATAAAAAAGAAAAATAGTATATAAAAACTACACAAAAATATAATTATATAAAATAATAGTAGAAGACTCATTATTCGAAATAATAGAAAATATATCATCTAAAATAATAAAAAATAGATCATCCAAAACAACATAGAATAATGATGACATTATTCAAAAGTCCAAAACAAAATTAAATTAAAACTTAACATTAGAGATGCTTTGAACCATAAAAAACCACTAACATAATGATGTACATCTCCATAGACGTGCGATTAGGGGTGTCAAAAACACCAACGCCGTGGGGATACCCATGGATGCTGTCCAGAATAGGGTCCTGAGCATGGGGAATATTTTCCGTTGGAATGGGGAACAAAATTCCCTCGAGATAAGAGAGGGGATTCTCGTCCTCTATCCCGAAATTTTTCAAATGCCTAAAATCCTCTTTATGGATCAATTTATAGTATTGGTTTTTAGTCATTTCACATTTTGTTAGGTTGTAATATTTTATGTTTTGGATATGATGTTGAGATTTAAATAATTTGTCATTTTGAAAGAAATGTATTTAAATGATATTTTATTGTTTTCATATTTTTATTATTATTTTTTTAATTTTTTATTAAAATTATAAAAGGGAAATGGGAAAAGGGGAACTCGCGGAAAATGAGGATGGGGACGAAAATTCCTCCGAAATAAGGAATGGGGGCGAGAACGGTGAGGGATTGAGATTTGAGGGTTTTGGGATGGGGAGCGAAAAGGTATCACCGGCCCCCGCCCCATTGACTCCCCTATGTGCAATGTAATAATCAAGGTTATGAGAATTGGATCGGATCGGCCAATTGAACCAAGAAAATCGAGAATCAATTCTTTGTCCGGTCTGATCGAGGAAAAATATAGGTAACAAAAATTTGCCAAATCAGCGATTAACTGTAAATAGGTTAAACTGATTTGATTTTTAATGCCATAAACTTGATTTTTAAAAATTTTAATAATATTATATTTTAAATCATTTTATTAGTTCATCAATAATTCTATATAAACAAGTAATTTAACCAACCAAGCTTTTCCCCTTCACGTGCGCATTGGTTCCTCTTTTTTCTTCTTTCTTTTTCTTTGATTTCTTTCTTTTTTTTTTCTTTATTCTTCTTTCTTCTTCATCTACGTAGTCCTCGTCATCTTTATCATCATCATCTTCCTCCTCCTCATCCTCCTCCTTTTTAATTCAGCGTTGCTTAGTTTGGTTGTTCTTTTCACTTTTTCATATTCTCCTTAATTCAGCGTTGCTTAGTTTGGTTGTTCTTTTTCACTTTTTCACATTCGTTGTGCATTTTATTTCGATTAAGTATAGTATTTTATTTCGGTTTAGTTTTTTAATTTTAATTCTTGTTTGAAACAGTTTAACGTTACTTACTATGGTTGTGTTTTCTGTTTTTCATATTTATTTTTGAAAATATAAATTGCGGTTCAATATAGCTTTATTTTGTTTATGTTTTTGAAGTTTAATTCTTTTTTAATCAATTCATCATTGCTGAGTGTGTTTGTGCTTTTCTCTTTTTTGGATTCGTTGTGCATTTTATTTTGATTCATTTTGTTTCGATTAAGTATAAAATTTTATTTCAGTTTAGTTTTTTACTTTTAAGGCAATGAAGACCAAAACTAACACAAAACCTAATCTAAACTGAATAGAAGTTTCTAGTTTTAATACGCAAATCAAAATTGAATAGCGTTAAAATAAAAAAGGGAATACTAAAACTAACACAAAACTTAATCTAAACTAAATCGAAATAATAAGAAACATGTTTCTACTTTCTAGTTCTAATTAAGGCTGCACATGGATCGGATCTTATCCGCAGATCCGCGGTCAATATCCGCATCCGATCCGATCCGAAGAATCATCGGATCGGATCGAATCCGATCCGCATAGTTATAGGATCGGATCGTGGATTTATAGTTGGTATCCGCGTATCCGATCCGCAGATCCGGGGATCCGAAATAATTTAAATAAATAAATAATAAATATATATATGCATAAGTTTCAATCAAAATCCTAATTTCAATTTCACTAAGGCGGCTCACTCTCTCATTCAGATCTCTCACATCTCTAGTCTCACTCTTCCCTCTCTCCATTCACATTACCAACTGCGACCACCACCATTATCCATCATCAAGCTGCATCACCGCCACCACTGTCCTCCATCACATCTACACCACGACGCCACGGCCACCATCTCTCTTCCTCTCCTCATTAACATCATCGACCAACACCATCCTCCATCAATAGCATTGAGCCTCCGTACTACCATTCTCCATCAGATCTGAGTTACGCCGTCTTGCTGTCGCGACCACCATCCTTAATCTTCATAGTCCCTCCTCGGCCTCTTTGATCTGATTCTTCTACTGTGTTGTTCTTCACTATTGACGCCTGGAAGCTTGTTGTTATGCTGCATTTTTCATTGTTCAACCATCTTTTGCCATTTTTATTTTGCTTTTACTTGTGCTTGATGTGTTAATTACATGAATTTTTTTCTTTTAATTTGTATGATTATATATATTTTACTTATTAATATTGATTCTGGTGTTTGTTTTTAGTTTTGTTCATCTTAATTTTTATTGTTTGTATGAATTTTTATTTTTGAAAAAAGAGAACATTTTCCTCTCTAATCCGATTTTATTTTTCCAGAACGAGGCTTCATGGCCTTTTGTTTTTTAGCAAATAATATTTTTTTTTCAATTCCTATATGTTCTGTGGGTATATCCGCAATCTGATCCGCAATCCGCGGATATATCCGTAGTCGGATCGGATCGGATCGGATATGAAGGCAAAAAATGTGGATATTGTATCCGATCCGATCTAAAGAAAGGTGTGCTGATCGGATCGAAAAACCAGCCATATCCAATCTGATCCGATCCGTGTGTAGCCCTAATTCTAATAAGCAAATCAAAATTGAATCAGAGTGAAAAATCAGTAAAAAAAGACTAAAACTGACACAAAACCTAAACTGAAACGAAATAATAAGAAGCAGGCTTCTAGTTTACAAACATTTTAAAAACATACTTACCCAAAAAAATTATACTCTCCTGTTGAAGATTTTTATTTCTTATTTTTAATAAAATATATATGCTAAAAAAATATGGACAAGTTATTTATTTAAATTAATTGAGTTCTAAAATTACCCGATTGTAAGATTTCTTATTTTGGAACTCATGGAATTTATAACAGCCTAAAAATGTAATTTTGGTGTAATATGATCATTTATAATCAAATGTTATAATCTAATAATATTTGCTCCAATGTATTTAGAGTTTATTTGGGTGAACTTTTCGTAAAAGATTTTTTTTAAGTTATTTTTTTTAAAAAAAATTTTATAAAAATAGAATAATTTTATATTTATAATCTCATATAATAATATTTTTTATTTATTAATATTTTTTTTCGAGTAAAAATTTTTAAAAAAATATAAAAAATATTTTTTAAAAAAAATATTTTTTTTTATTTTACTAGTGTTTTTATTTTTACTAGCTAAAAACATAAAAAGATATTTTTTGTCAGAAAAATTTTTTTTTAACAAAATAATAAATCTAAACATGCTCTTAATTTGATAACTTGCCCCAAAAAAATATCCAAAAAAGTAATATATTTAAAAGTACTCTGATTATTTCCCGACTCTTCCTTTCTTTATTAGTTTATTTCAAAAACAACCAGATCCAAACACGTCCTACCTGAAGCACACATGGGTTTACAAACTCCAAGAACAAAATTTACTACTATTTTATTACAAGCCCGGTAACTTTGTTCACTTACACACAAACAAAAAAATTTCCTTCTCTATCTCTCTTTCTGACTCTGTGCACTTGTTCTGATTCATAACGATCAAACAAAACTGATGCAGGATTCAACATACTACTACTCTGTAAAAATTACATACAAAGAAAGACACCAACAATATAAGACTAACTTTGAATTGTATTCTACCAATAATAATGAGATTGGTCTAACATCACCCACCCAAAATGATAAGAGAAGTGTTTCCGGACTCATTTTTCTTCTGTTACTCATGATGTACTTATTGTTCTATCATATCATTGAATGGAATGGAGTGTGGCTCTAAAAGCGTTTGAATTCAACATTGATGAAAGCTTAGCTTTGTTTAACTCATGATTGCTACGGAAGAAGGACTATTATTAACCATCTGATATCCATTATGGTTCTGATCCGTGTTTTCTCTCTCTGCATCTTCAGATGAAGAGTGATCTTGATCTTGATCTCGATCCTGTTGCCTCTCTTCTTGACCATTCATGATATGCATCAAAAGCTCTTCAGGCTTCAGCTCGTTCTTCTTGTTATTATCATTATTCATATCATCTTCATCATCATCAAGGATCTTATTATTATTCCTGGGCTTCTTGCTATATATGGCCTCAAGATGGTGATAATAGGGACATGTTTTAGAGTCTTCTGGCTTCCTCTTGTTCTTCTCCTTCATCCTCTTGAAATACTTGTTGATGTTCTCCCACTTCTCCTTGCACCTCTTGGCGCTCCGATCGTAACCGAGTCCCTTCATCGCCGTAGACACCTCCTCCCAAAGCGGACCCTTTGACGGCCCACCATTATTATTCCCTTGCTGCTGCAATTGTTCATCAAGCTGTGTCCTCAGCCTTATCAATGCCTCTACTTCGTCCTTCGGCCACCGCGAAGAACTCATGTGCACAAAATTCCCAACATTAATGCCATTCCCAACTTCGTCTTTCTCTTTCTCTTTCTCTTTTTCTTTATCCTTCTCCTTCTCCTTCTCCTTCTCCTTCAGGTTGTTATTTTCAGCTGGAAATTGAAGCGGGACATTGTTGTTCTTTTCTGCAAACTTTTTTATTAAGGACATAACAGCTTCGTCCTTGGCGGCGGCAATTGAGCGCTCCTGAGCGAGAAGCTCGCGCTCCTTCTTGATCCTAGCAAGCTCCTCCGTCTTCCATGCTTGCTCCCTCGCCATTCGATCTTGGTCGCACTTATCAAGTACTTCCATGAACTTCCTCTGCAGGCTCTCTTGCTTCTCCAAAACCTCCCTCATAAGCCCCTCAAAGAACATCCTCAGCCTCCTCCTCTTCTTCCTCCTCCTCTCTTCACCTTCACCTTCACCATCACCGCCGCCGCTCCCACTCGAGTAAGACGAAGTGGCGGAACTGGAATGCTCCATTGCAGTAACTGGGAACCTAACGGAAAACGGAACGGCATCTTGAATAACGGCGTTATTGTTGGGAGTAGCGGGGTTAGGGTGTGGGTCTAATGCCTCGAGTTGATCAAAGAAACGGTAAGTTTTTCCGTTACGTTTTCCGGAACGGCCTTCCTTGGTCCTCCTATGGTACTTGTAAATATTCTCGAACTTCTCTTTACACTTCTTCGCACTCCTTTCATATCCCAGCTCACCTAATTTCCTAAACAAAAGTTTCATATAACCACTCGATTTCATCATTAACTGATTAGTTGAGAGTGTAATTACTAATTAGTACTAATTAATTACTTTATATACCTTGAGACTTGTTCCCAGAGAGGGGCTTTGGGGCTGATGTCTCTGAAAGCGCCGTCCATTTCAGACCTAATTTTGATCAACGCCATTGTCTCTTCTCGAGGCCACCGGTTCGCGCCGCTTGAGTTCCGCTCACCGTCTTCGCCTTTCAAACCATCGGAGGATACGCTGTCGCCTTCCGCCGCTACTGCCGCCGCCTGCCTGTTGTTCTCCGGTAAGGTCGGGTTTTCCATTTTCAGTTTCACCGAATTACAGCTTCTGAAAACAAAGCTTTGTTGCACTTGGAATTCGTTGGAGCGAAAAAATAAAGCAGAAAGAAAAAGGGGGAAAAAAAGAGGGAGTGGTAAAAAAAAGGAAAGGGAGAGGTTATTTTTTGATAACGGGAACGGAGGGGTGTTTTTTGAATCTTATTGATTTGAGAGGAGGCTTCACGGTGAGTCAGTCACAGTTCTATTCTAAAGTTCTAGTTCTAGTTTTTGTAGTTCTACCATTACGGTGCCATATTATCAATTTATTCTTCTTATTCTTATTTGGGGCTGAAGTTTAACCCAACTTACAGGGGAGACTGGGAGAGAAAATGAACGGTGAATAATAATAGGTAGAGATAGTATTTTAAAGAAAAAATATTAAAATTATCCATAAAATATTTGAATATGACAATATATTCATAAATAATGTGTTCTGTTTGTTAAAGTTTTTCATTAATTAATTTTTTAACAATTATATTTGGATATTTTCGTGAGTATTTTTATGTTTTTAATTTTAAAACTTACTAATATGCTTAATTTAAAAAAAGAAAAAAGTGAAAAAGAAAGAGGTGAAGAAGATGAGGTGATCAGATAGATTCCATCCAGCGAAGACACATGTCGACACGGCGGTGTCTTATTGGGTGAGGCGTCATTACAAAATTTTTCCACTTGTCCAACTTTGACCTTTCTCCAAAACCAAATTAAAATTTGACAGCTGCGGTCAATTTTAGTGGCTTTTTTCCCTTTTTTTTTTTTTCCTTCCTCCACTTTATTTTAATTCTTCGGTTTTCTACTCGGTGGCGTGGCTAGAGGAAGAGGGCCCTAGATCAATAAATAAATCTAAAGATAATTATGAGGTGTGAATGTGTCATGTGTGATGATAAAAAAAATTTTAATAGCGGTTACGACAAAAATAAAATAAATGTGTAAGGGGTAAAATGGTGAAACTCAATGAGAGTGGGAAAATAATTGCGGTGGTGGTGGTGGGAGAAAAAGGACACTTGGGTCCGAAGCAAAAGTCGGTTTCTTTTAAATTTTTATGGGTGTGAGTCCGGTTTGCAAGGGAAGAAGGCCCACAGAGCCCA
>JASCZI010211885.1:30129-43661 GCA_036250425.1 Stylosanthes scabra
AAACTTTGCCCCACACACAATTACGTGTGCAATAAATTCATTCATCACCACATTGTTTGTGTCGGTCATCCCTACAAAAAAAAAGAAAAGAAATAAATAACTCCCTAATTATATAATTTTAATTTTAATTGAGCCAGTTAAATTAGATGTCATCTAAAAACTCATATGAGTATATGACCCCGCCCCTCCGGTTTTAGGGTGGGCAATCACAATAATTGGCATCTATTTAATTTGATTAATTTTTGTTACAATAACACAAAACGTTAAAATCTTTCTATTATTGGTGCGTTCGTGGGTTAGATAAATAACGAATTGATTCCAAGTACAGCACCATTTGGCACGAGTTATTTATTCCTATTTTGGCGGCACCTGTAACATGCAAGTATTGTGCCATGAAATAAAATATTTTACATATCTTATTTTATATGTTAAATTTTAATGTACGGTAAAATATCTTATATACGTATTTATTTATATCCATTTTTATAATTATTTACATAATTAATGTAAAAAGTAATTATATTTTTTATTAGATACGTATAAAATTATTTTATTGTCTCATGTGGTATGAACTTACCTTTCAAAAGATTAATTAGAGAATTCATTTTTATCAGCTATTCTATTCTATTCTTTTCTTTTAACTTTTATTTTCCCCTCCTAATTGGCTTTCCTCTACTTTTAAGTATTGATTAGAATAAAAAAGAAAGAGAAAGTCAAATGAAACAAGAATTACCGGTGAGAGAGTTGAAATTAATGCTGCATAGAACCCCACTTCAATAAATTTTACGAAAATTTGGTTTCTGATTTTGTAATTTTGTGGTGCTAATATGAAGTCTAGAGTTTACGAAGCCATGATATTTTGATATAAATTCGAATCCTTAGGCGCCTTAGAAGGGATTGTCGTTGTCTATAATTGATGGGTCTAATTTATCGGCGTGGCACGCTTCAAATTTATTTTTAACCCTATCTTATACTATATGGTTGAAAAAGCTTAGGGGTTGCACAAGTTGAAAAATAAGAATTAAAGTATCGTGGTTAGAGTGGAAAAAGACACGCATATAAATCCCAGTTGAGTTACGTAAACCATTTCCTGCACTTCTCACGCGACGTTCAGTCTCGTCGTTTTCTTCACCTCTTTTTCTTTCCCTTTCATCTCTATCACCTACCTTTCTCTTTTCTAATTTATAGTTGTAATTTTTTTGTGGGAAAAATCTAGGGATTACGGATTACTATTTGCAAATAAGTGGCTCGATTATAAATAAAACATTGACTTTAATTTTTTTTTTTTAAAAGAGAAGAAAAAGTATTAGTGACGGGCACGGTCCATGTCTTGTCGTTACAGGTAGAATTTAATTGCAAATAATTTTATTGTTTTACTTAAAAATAATAATAATAATAAATATTGTTGACTATTTAGTATTTAGTATTTACCATTAGTATTTTCTCAATTTTAATATATACGGGGCACAAATGTACAACACGTCTAATATCTAAAACGTGAATACTTATCACAGAATTTATTTAATTAATTTGTTTATGTACGTATTACCTCAATCGTTATATGCAAAAAAATGCTTTGGATACAGGTCACCTTTCAGAATATCAATTTGGATCATGTCCAAAAAAAATATCAATTTGGATAAATATTATCAATAATAATAGATGCAAAGAGATATATATAAAATAATATATGTCACGGCATTAAAATAAAAATAAAAATTACCCCAACTTGGATAAACTTAACAAATAAAATAGATTGGATACAGGTCACCTTTCAGAATATCTATTTTCTCACTTTCAGAAATAACTTTAATCCTTGTAGGCCCATGCAGTCATGCGTTAAATATATCTAGCTTAGTGGCATGAATTAACTTTATCAAGCTAGCTAAAATGTACGAAAAAGAGTGTATAGTACAGCAGAAAATATATGTTAATAAGTTCCCGGTGTACAAACGAATATTTTGATGAAAATCATTCAGAAATTAAAACAAAAATGATTTTTGAAAGCAAGGAGAAGAATTTGGATTTCTTATTTTTTTAAATAAAAATTCAAAATTGCAATTATATGCACGCCAAAAAAAATATAAATATATCACGTCGTTACTTATCTCGTTGGCACAGATAACGAGACAATTTTATATATACCTCGTCGTTACTGTTGACGAGATATATGTGAATTTTTTTTGTTACATATCTCATTGGCTAAAGAAATTTCAAAAAATCAAAATTTAAAATTTATAAAAAATTAATAAATCATATAACTACAAGCCATTAAAGTACATATAATATCAGACAAAAATCAATAAAAGCTTTATAACATTTTTATATTTTATTTATATTTATCTCTTATATCAATATATCTTATAGAGAAGTATAATTTATTATATAACAAAACAATATATTAAATCATATATCAATTTAAAATTATTCTTATAATATTTTTATATTGAATGCAAATATAGTTTTAGTATATATTTAGTTTAATTAGATTAGATATATTATACTAATATTTTGAAAATAGATATTTACCTAAATTAACAAAAAAAAAATTAATTAAATTAATGTTAAAGAAAATTTTAAGAAAGTATAAGACTATAAGAGAGAACAAAATTGAACAAAAAAGATTGAGTGAACAAAATTCTTAGGCTCAAATAAAACATTCGCCCAAAATTCAGAATCTGATAATCTGATATGTACATAGTATATTGGGCTATTCAATACCAAAAGGAAATATTGGGCTATTGACGTTTACTTCTCCAAAATAATAACAAAAAGTCGAATCTAAGATCCACATAGTATTGGGCTATAGCATTACCTTCACCAAAAATTACAATTGGCCTCTATATCACCTGACATTACCCTCTCGTTTGAGTCTCACCTGTAAAAAATTTGTGATATTTTTGGAAACTAAAAAAAAAAAAAATAACAAATGTACACATGAATTATTACACGGTGGATAAAAATACATATAAATTTTTTTAATGACCCAAATGTAAATATAAATTTTTTAATGACCTAAATATACACATAAAATATTCTAATAAGGGACAAAAGTATGAATCTATTAAATGTGTTTGACTATAGTCTATTTTTTAATTTTGATTTAAACGATGTTTCATTATAGTCTTTCTTTTAACAATGATGTGAAGCTACTTAACTAGTGGAACACATTTCTAAAGAAGCAAATAAGAATGAGAATAGATCCCACAAGCCAAAAACCGATGGTATCACCAGTGGCTCAGTGAGTCCAAAGACATGGTGAATCTGCTGTGAGAGAAAGCAAGTCTTAAAAGAAGCTACAAGTGTAGGTACCACGAAAGAAAAATTAAGATTTGCACATTGCAATCATGCAATGTATGTATGCCGTGAGAAGGATCGCTCTGTACGCCCATGACACACAAGATGAGTAGTTAATTTGTTTTAAATTTATATAGATATAAAAATATAAAAATTTACGATGACTAATTGAGTGGCTGATTTTTAATGTATAAATAACATATTTAATTAAAAAAAATAATATTAATAATAAAAGCTTCGACCAAGAGAAACAAAATAACAAAGCATCGGTTTCAACTTGTGGCATCAATGCATCATTCCAGTATCTATCTTAGCTTTAGTCCCCATCTTACGTTGCATAGCTCTTTGTTTTAGAAGTTTAAGGAATAAGTTTTATTCTTATCGAAAAAGGAGTAGCTTTGACTGTTAATTCTAGCCTTATAAGTTAATGAGAGACTTCTATAACTATAACTTAAGCTAGTATTATTTGTATACTTATTTTAATTAATTAAGTCATTTATTTTTATATTATATAAAAGATTATTATAATATTAAATAAAATAAAAAATAATATTGAAATAAATTTCTATTTAACATTAAAATAATCTTCATTTAATTTAAAAATAAATAATTTAATTGGATTTAATTGTTCAAAATAAGAGTTTAATTTTGATGCACTGACGGTGTAAGAAGTTTTACACAGTCATCCAATTAAATTTATGCATTTATTTGACTTTAGAAGTAGTGTGTTTGAAAATTAATTGCTTTTGATGATGTGATAATATCTAATAGAATATATGTGTAAAATTATTTTACACTGAAAGTGCATGAAAATTAAATTCCCACAATAAACATGCACTTAAAATTATTATGTAATTTATTCCAATTTGGCTGACTTGTTACTAGAAACTAAAGTGCATATATGTATCATTATTATCCCGTAGGGAAAGTTTAAGGAGGAAACAAGTGATGAGAGCTCACGGAGCACATGAGCTTCTTCCTCTCTCTTCCTTTCTGAACAGACCCTCGCCATTGCCATTGATGAAGACGCGGCCCTGTCTCTTCCTCTTCCTCTTCCTCTTCTACTTCTCCTCATCACCGCTTCCACCATTCTCACGATTTGCTTCTTCAACTTCATGATCCCCTACACCGTGTAGCACTCCCTCGCCGCTTTCTCGAACCTTCTTCCTTCCACCGACTCTACAATCTTGCCACTGCCACTGCACCACTCCTTGTTGTTGTGTTGCGGTTGTGATTTTGGTAGTGATGTGGTGGTGCTTGTTGTTGTTGTCGTGGTGGAGGTGGTGGTGGTGAGGTGATTGTCGTTGTTGTGGTGATGGTGGTGGTAGTTAAGGAGTACTTTTGCACGAGTACTTTTGGCGTGAAGATGAGGAGTACCTAAGGACGAATCTGTTGTTGGAGGCGGTGGTAACCGGTGAGATCTAGATCTTCTTTTTCTTCTTCTTCTGTATAATGGTGGTGCTGTGGTTGTGGTTGTGGTGATGAGATGTGGTGGTGGTGGTGAGGTGGTGGTTGTTGTTGTGGTGGTGTTGGTGTTGGTGGTTCTCTGTTGATAATGATGATGGTAGTAATAGGTTATGGATGATAAATTGTATATTGTATGAATGATAATTTCGTTAGGTTTCGGATGATAATTTTGTAAAGTTTCGAATGATAAATTGTATTATGTTTTGGATGATAATTTTATTAAGTTTTGAATGATAATTTTCTACAGTTTCGGATGATAACTGCTTTTAGTTTCACATGATAAATATTTTTAATTTTGGATAATAATTTATAATTAGATTTATTAGCTCCCTAATTGCTCTCTATTATTGGTTCGTAACACTACTCTATTCCTTATTATTAATAACCTTTTTAGCAAAATCTTTTAAAAGGTAGTCGTTGTTTTCCTAACGTGAAATAGCTCCCACCAACCACATCCACAACCACAAAGGCTTTTTTTTTTTTTTCTTATGATGTGAAGGTGATTATAATAATTTAAAATGTCATGATTATTTAATGATGTATCTAAATTTATTTAAAACAAATATATAGTATTGATGAAAAAAACCTTTAATAGTATAATTAATTATATATTTTCTTAAACACCTTATTATTAACAAAACAATATATGCAGAAAATAAATACTGTAATAATGATGAGATACAAAATTAATGCATCATAATTAACAATTACAAACATGAAAGCGAAAAAAGATACTTCTTGTGAGATGTTCCCTTGTTCAATTGAGCATATTTGAATTTTAGAAACACCTAAAAAAATCTCTGAAATTTTAAATATATTATATATGTATTGTTTAATTATTTTAATATATGTATTGTTTAATATTTTATATTCTAATATCAACTTTATATTAATTATTAATTTTAATGTAATTGTTAAATTTCTTAAAAATTTAATCTCGGATTTATTATTAGGGTATCACCTTGTCTTTGGGGGAAAAACTCAAAAATAAAATTTTTAAATACAGAAAAAAAATTAGTAGCTATAACTTTTTAGCCATAGCTAAGTATAACTTTTTTATTTTAATTTAATTTTTATTTATAGATTACTATTGAATTAAATTTATTATATTATAAATATATTATTAAGAATTTTATTTATGAAATTATATATAT
Source organism: Stylosanthes scabra (assembly GCA_036250425.1). Taxonomy (NCBI): domain Eukaryota; kingdom Viridiplantae; phylum Streptophyta; class Magnoliopsida; order Fabales; family Fabaceae; genus Stylosanthes; species Stylosanthes scabra. Next base: position 36,048 of record JASCZI010211885.1, read on the forward strand.
TAAATTAAACGGTAATACTAGATGTACCATTATATACGTCTGTACACACTATTTAATAATATAGGAAAATGTAAACATTAGCACAGAAATATAAATTTTTCTGTGCTAATATTTATATTTTTTTGTGTTGCTAAATAGTGTGTACGAAATATGTACAATGATATACATATATTAATTCTAAATTAAATACCATAATTTTGTATTATGTTACCTATCCTTACTCAAAATACAAAAGTGGAATAAGGTAAAACGGATGAGACTTTAAAACCTAGCTCAACCGGGAAGCTGGAAGCAGTTACAACTCAGTGACTGAATTACTTTCACTTTGACTCACTTTCATTCAACAATTCTGTTACCCTTTCTGTTCTTCAAATGGTCACCAAAGCCTTCTCCGTATCCTTTGCTGACATCACCAACAGCGTCAGCTTCCGCTTCGCTTCTAAGCCCCCAACCGCCTCTCCTAGACCCTGCGTTTTCTCACTCACTTGCTCTGCCGGTAACTAACCAAATCAATTATATTCACTTTATGCAATCCATTTCTTATATTGTACTGCATTCTCATTTTGATGCATGGAAATGATTCATGATTACGCATGAACAAATTTGATTCATAGGTAAGGGTGAGAGGCCTTGGAAAACTTGGGATGCTAGGCTTGTGCTTCAAGATGGTTCAATCTGGAATGCCAAATCATTTGGCGCTTCTGGAACACAAGTTGGTGAAGTTGTTTTTAATACATCATTGACTGGGTGAGAAAAAAAATATAACTATCAGGGAATTAGGATCGGTAGTTATGCATTTCTTCATTCAGTCTACAATTCTGATAATTTTGTAAGCTTCAGGTATCAAGAAATTTTGACGGATCCTAGTTATGCTGGCCAATTTGTGCTGATGACAAATCCGCATATTGGGAATACCGGTGTGAATTTTGGTATGTGTTTATATTATGAATTTAATTTTGATGCCTTGGCGTGCATCCAATTATTTATCCAAAAGAACGGATATGATTAAATGTTTAGAATGCCAGGCATCAAAATTAAACTCTTGTCTTGAATCCCTTACTTGGTATTCATTTTAAACTAATTTTGGATAAACTGCCTGCCAGATGATGAGGAATCAAGACAGTGCTTCCTTGCTGGCCTAGTTATTCGGAGTTTGAGTATCAGTACCTCAAATTGGAGATGTGTTAAAGCACTTGGTGATTACTTAGCAGAAAGGGATATCATGGGAATCTGTGAGTTCTTTTGTATATGAACACATAATTTGCTTTGAGAAGTAATTTAATATCTAAAGATCTTAAGTTCTTGCCGTTGATTGAGCTTGATGGTAACTTTTTGATGCAACAGATGATGTTGACACACGTGCAATTACACGCAGATTAAGGCAAGATGGCAGTCTCATTGGTGTCTTGAGCACTGACAATTCCAAAACAGAACAAGAATTACTGCAGATGGCTCAGTCGTGGGACATTGTTGGTAATCAAGGATTTGAGTCTGTGTTGATGAAAATGTTTTCTGAATTCAGTTACATGCCTTCTATTTTATTTTTGCAGGTGTTGATCTAATAAGCGGCATTTCATGCACGACTCCACATGAATGGATTGATAAAACAGAAGATGAATGGGAATTCCGTCCAAATAAAGGGCGAGCTGGAGAAACTTTCCATGTAATTATATTCTTATATTCCATTGACACTGTCTCTTTCCATTTGTTGATTATTGGAATAATTAAGTTGTGCTTTCTTAAGCTGTCAAATGAACTACTGCAGGTAGTTGCATATGATTTTGGGATTAAGCATAATATACTTAGGCGCTTAGCATCATATGGATGTAAAATTACAGTTGTGGCGTCTACATGGCCAGCATCAGAAACCTTGAAGATAAAGCCAGATGGGGTAATTTTCAGCAATGGTCCTGGAGATCCATCTGCAGTTCCTTATGCTGTTGAAACAGTAAAGAATATTGTTGGGAAGGTGCCTGTTTTTGGAATTTGCATGGGCCATCAATTGCTAGGCCAGGCTTTAGGCGGCAAGACCTTCAAGATGAAATTTGGTCACCATGGAGGAAACCATCCTGTTCGAAACCTTAGAACTGGCCATGTTGAAATAAGTGCTCAGGTTTGTCTACTAATCCCTCTACCAATTCTTTGTTTTTGGCAGTAAAGCTATCATGAAAATGATAAGTTGGAATAAGCAGTATAACAAATTCAATCAACAGTGTTAATTGAGATAAAACTTGCCATGGTAGTGGCTCTCTCTGATGATGTATGAAGCAGCATATCAAATTCAATGTGAATGAAATCAATTGCAATGATGTTCGTCATACTAATTGATTTTTAATGTCTTTTTACCTTATTAGAAAATGCTAAATTGTAAACATCTTAATTGTTAGACTTGCGTTCTTCTATCATGATTGGTATATGAATTCGCAGAACCACAACTATGCGGTTGATCCTACCACATTGCCAAAGGAAGTGGAGGTTACACACATCAATCTTAATGACGGAAGTTGCGCCGGTTTAGCCTTACCTTCTCAAAGAGTTATGTCCCTTCAATACCACCCTGAAGCATCCCCTGGACCTCATGATTCTGACTATGGTATGAGACTTCGAACTTAGCACATATTATTACAAATATGTATATGTATGTGCTATCATCAATCTCTTGTGTTTATGCAATGATGAAACAGTAGTATCTTGAAATTTTAGATACAAGTGAGGTTATTTTCACTTTCTTGGATGTCTATATTTCGGTGCTATCACCAATCTCTTGTCTAGAAATACTAATACTGGCTTGTTTATAATGCAGCTTTTAGAGAGTTTGTGCAGTTAATGATGCATGATAGAAAGAAAGCTAATGAAAGTCTTAAACTGGCAGCAGTGCAAGCTTCGGAGGCATAGGTTCTTTTTTGTGTTGGCGGCAAGAATTGGGGTATCTTCAAAAACTGTCATTTTGGTCCATTGTTTTGGTAGATGTCTGGGAAGTAGGAACTGAGGTTTCGTGTCTTTTTCTGTAACAAGGACAAGCTACAAGCATGTGAGAATTAACGTATTCATCGTAGCAAACACTAGCCACCGCCAAAGTTTTTCTAGGCATTTGCAACAAATCAACATCTGTCTCCCAACCCAATGTCCGCTTTAAAAAGTTTTAAGTACTAAATAAAAATTAATTAAAAAGGACAACATCAATTTTACAAGACAATGATACCTTTACTTCACTCAACCCCATTCATTTATTTTAACTCCTAAATAAAGGTAATGGTGGATTTGTGTGGACTGTGGAGCATGGGTCATATCGAGTAAATGATAATTCAATCACAGATAAGGTAGCTAGAATCTCGATTAAACTCTTAAAATCTTCTGATATTACGATTTTTAATGAGTTAATCGATTTTACACAATTTACACTAAGTCATACGATTTTACGATTTAAATCTTGTGATTTCATGATTTTACATTTTAATTTATTTTTCGATTCCACGTAAAATCTCGATTTTCTCTACCTTGATCACAGAATTAGTAGACAGGATCTGCCTTTTATTAAAAGAAAAGTTTTTAACAATTATTACTATCATTCTGTAAACTGTATTGAATTGACTATAGCTTTTTGAGTTTACCAAAAACCAATTTTCAGACTAATCCGAATCCAGGTAGCTTCAACAAAACACTCATAAATAGAAAAATCAATCAATTTGTCAAGCCAATCCTTTTTTAAAAAAATGATACATATACTATTTTATTATATTCAATTAATTTTCAATTAAATCTTTAAACTTTTAAATTCTTACTTTGAATATTTAGTTTTCCCTCATTTCTTTCAATAGGGTTAGGCAAAGAAAACCAAAACCACAACACGCAATTGTAACACTAAAAACAAATCTCTATAAGAGCAAGATAACCAACCGTTAAGGCTCTATCATAAAACTTGATAATAAAATCATTCAATTTGGACATTGAATCATGCCATAATGGAATGTAACCGCAATTCCTGATAAACAACGCATAAAAGTTACAAAGAGCTGAAGAAATAGAAAGAAACGATAACTAAACTAAGCCCTCTCGCCCCTAATCCTTCTTGCAAGTTGAATATCCTTTGGCATAATGGTTACTCTCTTGGCATGAATGGCGCAGAGGTTTGTGTCCTCAAACAACCCAACCAGGTAAGCCTCCGCGGCCTCCTGGAGAGCCGACACGGCGCTGCTCTGGAACCTCAGATCGGTCTTGAAATCCTGCGCGATCTCACGAACCAGGCGCTGGAACGGGAGCTTCCGGATGAGAAGCTCAGTGCTCTTCTGATACTTCCTGATCTCTCTCAATGCGACGGTTCCAGGCCTGAATCTGTGTGGCTTCTTCACTCCGCCGGTTGCCGGAGCTGATTTCCTTGCCGCCTTAGTGGCAAGCTGCTTCCTTGGGGCCTTGCCGCCGGTGGACTTTCGAGCTGTCTGCTTGGTACGTGCCATTGATGGAAGCGAAAGAAGCGAAGAATGCGAATTAAAAATTAAAGTGTGAAGATGTAAGTTGGAATTTGAATGTGTGCGTTTTGGCTGAATTGTTGTTGTAGCAGTGTGAGGTGTGTGAATGTATATATTAGCAAAAGAGAGTCTGGGTGGAGAGTGAAAATTGTGGCGCGCGATTAAAACTTTTGATAGCGATCCGTGTGAGGTGAATGGACGGCTGTCATTGGATTATTGTACATGGATAATGGATTGCCTTCCGTTTTTAAGTTTTGGCCTACGCAAACTTTGCCGCCTGCGGACTCCCAGGTAAAGTTTCAATTTTTTTAGATTTTTCTGTCTCAAAAATGAAAAATTACACTTTCCCTCTCTACTCGCTAAACTCTAGTCTCCACTAGAACAAAAAAAAAAAAAATCAACTATCAACTACTTCATTTAAAAAAGAAAAGTACGATTTATTTAATTTCTTTTTATTTTTTTATAAAAGAATTCAAATTACGTAAAAAATTTGGGGATGTTATGAAAAAAAGTAAAAAAAAAAGATTTTGGGCTCCAATTTATAAGGAAATAAAATGTTTCATAATTAAGAATTATGAATTATGTGGAATTTCTTTTATTTAAATAAAATAAATATATTATTAACCATAATAAATAAATTTATAAAAAGTTACCAATTTAAATTATGGAAAAAACAACCATTTCTACCCATGAAAATATAAAACGTCCATAAATCTACCCATAAGAAAACAAAATGAACTTTATACCCATCAAAGATTAAATATCATTGACAAAATTATCCAAACCCTAAAAAATATATTTAAATTCCTAAATTACCGTCATCTTCAACAATACCACCACTAACATTCCCACTCTCAGATCTCACCATCACTAAAATCACATACACATTCCTAACAAGTAATAACCCACCCAAACGACCAAACCCAATCTATTGAGATCAACACACAAACTATTCGCTCACACAATCAGTGTCACGCATTCATCTTATTAGAGAAGCACCCAAACGACCAAACCCAATCTATTGAGATCAACACACAAACTATTCACTCACACAATCAGTGTCACGCATTCATCTTATTAGAGAAGTTGCGCTGCCACCCCAACCTAGCATAGGACTGAAGAGAAGAGAATCTCCTTGCCAGTGCTCTCGGCCTTCGCATCGCAGCCATCGTGCCCTTCCTTTTGAGAAGGCAAGACGTTGGGGTTGATTTTGCATCGGCGAAGTGCATGTCTGCAACCTGCAAAATCTTGAAGTCTCCATTTTTCTCAAAGCAGAGCTTCGTGTTTGCTCCCTCTGCCTCTTTAACTCTGTAGATGAAAAGGCAACATAGTATGGCCAACGCGGCAGTGTAATTCATGGCTGATTCAATGGCAATTTGGGTGCTACTACTTATTATACTTAATTTGAGTTGAGTCGGTTCACGGGCTTTGGATTCTATAGTTGATTATTGATTGATTTGCATCAAACTCATCTTGACTCCACTGTTGCCTCCCGTGGATGTACATCCTCACGACTACTTCTCTTTTTATTTTATTATTATTTGAGTTTTGATTATTCTAAATCTCCGCTGTTGATTTATTAAGTTATTTATTGAGAAAATTTTATTAAGTTGGAAATGGATTTATTTGTTTTGAATCAGTTAATGGTGGTGGGAGATGAGAGTGTGAATGTTGGTGGTGGTCTTGTCGTTGAAGAAGAGGGTAATTTAGAAATTTAAATATATTTTTTAGGGTTTGAATAGTTTTGTCAATGTTATTTAATCTTTGATGGGTGTAAAGTTCATTTTATTTTTTTATGGATAGATTTGTCGACGTTTTATACTTTCATTGGTAGAAATGGTTGTTTTTCCTAAATTATGTTACTAGTGCCGCGACGAGAGATCGTGGGACCCAACTGCTCCAGTCACACAAGTACTGCTCGCGTCATTAGGCAAGAATTTGAGAATAGCCAATCATGCATACAATGCTCGCGGCATTGGGCTTGGCCAATCCCCATAGCACTGGCCGCGTCATTGGCTTCATTTAGTCATTGGCATTGAAAGAGATGCTACCACCGTCCAATTTTTCTTTGAGAGAATAGAAGACCTAGATAAAACATGCTGCAAGATTATTTAATATCTAGAGTACGTACATAAAAATTATATAATTAAAATTATTTATATAGGTCAATAAATGCTTAGGAAGCCCTTTTATTTCGATTTTTTGTAGCTGGGAAACATTTGGGAATTGGAGCTCGACTTTAAATATTCTTGCATGTCAAATATTTCCTCCAAGAAATTGCATGACTTTAAGTAGATGGATTCCAATCTTGGAAATTTCAGCATCCAAATTGATGAAAATAACTTGTTGTGGTAACTTGCACCACAATTTGATTTAGACATAGACTCATCTTCCACACTTTGAGTAGCGTCCTGTATAATGATAATATGGAGATAATTAATATCAAAATAAATATATTGTTGTAAAAGGAATTATACTTCTCCAATCTGGGAAATAAGGTCTTTTCTTTCCCGCCTCCATCAATGTTGATGTTTTTCTCTTCCTCTTCTTTTTTAACTATCTCTTCTATCCTCTTACAGTTTTTTGATGCGACAAATTCTTACGTCACAATCCGGCAAGTGCACCGGAGCAAGTAATACCACTTAAGAGTGGGTATCATTCCCTCGAGGAAAGGTGGAGCAAGCAATATTCTTAATCAATCCCTTTAAGTAGATTCAAATGACTAATCAAAAGATTAATATGAAACTAAAGAAATAAGCAATAAAGAATCATGCAACAACAAGAAAACATTTCAAGAAACAAAATCTTTATTAACAAATTATCACTAATCAACAATATCAATTATCAAGAAAGAGGGAAATGCAAATGTAAGAAGCAAGATCAAGGAATTGGAGATATTCATCACTAACTTCATAAACCAAATTTTACCATTCAATTTCTGCAATTACTATCAAATCAAAATGAATCCTAATATAACTAAATCATAATCTCTTAGTGATCTAGTTTCATCTTTATCCTAATTAATCATCAATCTCCTGATTGATTAATACAAGAAAAGAGATAATACACACATCATGATTCAAATCAACAACAATCAACAAGATTTCATGGAAAGAATTAATATGTCACATATTCAATCTCATACAAA
>JASCZI010211886.1:0-12550 GCA_036250425.1 Stylosanthes scabra
TTTTTTTTTTTTTTAAACGAGAGATTGTGTGGCTCACGGCATAATATTTTCATATGAATAATTTTATTTGCATACTAAAATCAAACAACATATACAATATATATTAAAATATAAAATATATGAATAATTTAATTTATTTTTAGCGTGTATTTTATATTCCTAAAATTTTTTTCTAGGAATTATACATAAAAATGTTGATGATACAAATTTGTATCAATTATGATTAAAAATTATGAAATCAGAAAAAAGAATTAAGAGAAAAATCTCTTAAAATGGTAAAAAAAAAGAAAAAGAAAATAGAGTTTCTAATATCATTCCAAAAATTATTATAAATTATTTATATTTATACTCTAATTTTTTTAATTTAGTTGGGCTATAAGCTCAATAGTACTATTCCTAACAATTGAATAAGTATATTAAATTAATTTTTAATTAATAATTACTATTAGTCAATTTTTTCTTTGTTCAAATAAAGTTACCAAATTATTAGCACTATATATTGTATATATTTATACATATTAATTTATATATTTTTGTAATTAAATAATTAGCCACTAAAATAATAATAAAATATTTAATAGTAGAGAATAATCAAATTTACCATAAATAAATAAGCAAACTTATTTACAATAGTATAAGAAGAAAATTGAAATATGAAATATTCTTATCATATTTGGGGTCAGTGTAAATCACATATATTCTTATCATATTTCGGGTCAATCACTAGAATACGTTTAATAACAAGTTCTCCATAATTAAAGAAAAACTCCTAACAACTACATTACAATAATTTTCACGCTTGATATGACCCATGATGACTGATAATAACACTGGACGTTTAATCAGATATTAAAGCTTAATTATGACGTTATAATCTATAAAGAAAGTACTTATTACAATATTGATATTGATTTTTTTTTTTGGTGACAATATTGATATTGATTAATTGTATTGCTATATATATCCTCTTTATAATAGTACTATAATATAACTAATCCTTTCTCCATCTTATGAATGTCATCATATTTCTTGTTACTTATTCCAGCTAACTTGTATCATAAATAAAAAAATTATGATAAAAATGTTTATAATCTCAAAAATTTAATTTTTATAAATTGTAAATACGATTATCTTTAAACAATTATCATATATTACTACATCATTAATCAACATATTTTATCATTTACATCATATATTGCTACTTCATCGTTTAGAATGAGAAGATATCACTACCGGAATTAATGTCTTTATAAGCCAGAAGGTCATAAACAAAAATGATTTGTACAAATATTTAAGTTAAATTAATTTGTTAATTCCTATTTACATGCATTTATAATTAAGTTCTTATAATTAAGAATTTTAATTAAATCTCTACACCAACTTTAAATTTTAATCATATCCTTATCTTTCAAGTAAAGTCTAACTTAATGGGATATGCTATACCAACCCAATCATATTAGCGACAAACCCTTAAATAAAACTCTCACCATCAACGGATTAATCCCAAAAAAAAAAACTTAATGGGATATGCTAAGATATATTCGCTAGAGGTATGAAATAGACAAAAACGTTTTTGCAATGTTTACCGTCTATAAGAATCTAATTACAAATTTTAAAAAAATTATAAATTATAGAAACTACTGGAATAATTTAACCAAATATCTAAACATAAACAGTGACCAATAACCAAAACAACATTCATCATCTGCTACTATTTTCACCTATTTTTTAAGAAAGAAAAAAAAGATTCCGGCCCCATAAATTTGTGAAGCTTCCCTGTGCATGTATAATTTCTGCCAAATTTCACATCATCATTTGTACCAAGCAAAGAACAATTTGCTACGTTAGCTGTACCATGTTTTATACATGGGAAACTGACAGCACTACTATTTTCTTCATCTATCTAACATGTCGTGTGACATAATATGTTCACATAAATTTCCACACCAATATGCTTTAACATCCAATAAAAAATATTCAATAACATTAGGCTTCTACACAGTGATCATGATAATTACCTCAACCACTAACTGACATCACTTTTCAACCCATTCAGTTCACCAGTGTTTACACGGATACAAATCTAATAACACATTAACTAACCAAATCATAAATGCTTCACCTGAAAATCCATGAACAAAAATAACCTATGATTCAACATAACATATGGATGTATAATATGGCAAGTTGGCAACAGACAGCAGCAGCAAACATGTTAATTCGAGTGAAGAGTAATAATATTTGTACTTGGGCTTTCTCATACAGCGAGTTGACTCATTCGCCTCCGCTTCTCCGGACGGTGGAGATGAGTAAGTCGCCAAGTCGGTTCGGTGTAGGAAGAAAGATGAGTCAAAAGTAATGTTATGTTGAGACACAAGATCACACACATCAACCTCATACAACTACTTTCATGGGGGAGAGGGTGCCAGTTACACCCCCGAATCAAATGACTTTACCTGTGATTTTAAATGAGTTAGAAGCACATTGTAAAAAGAAAACAGTATGTATGTTCTAAACTGCCACCTCATACTGATGTGACTTATGACTTTGCGGAGGTGATGTGTGTCAGTTAGAGAGAGAGAGAGAGAGAGAGAGAGAGATGAGGTGTACAACAACCAATAGAACTAATATGTGATCAAACAGCAGAATGATGGGTTCCTGGACCATGGGAGAAGCAAATGAACCCACATGACTGTACAAATTGCTCCCACCTATGATCCTACTTCTTCACTCTATCTCACATGGTTTTCTTTTCCCATGACGTTCACAACTTCACATGCTACAATTGAGTGATTGAGTTGCCATCCAAACTCGGTAGTAGAAATCATTCCAGGACCCTTTTCTTTTCTTTTCAGTAGGTTGCTATTTAGTTCCTCGGAGTTGCAATCCATGTTAATACATTCTTTTCCATGAAAATGCTATGAGCAGAGGATTAGATTAAAGCGCAATCTTTGTGGCAAAACCAACTTCCTGGTTGGAAGGAAAGGAACAGGTAATTTCGAAACATACATGACTATGTAATTATATTTCATTATCAACCAATTATATTAAGAATACTATCATCGATCAAGAAAAGAACAAAAAAGCACAGGTTGTATGATATCAATAGTAAAAAAGTTGCAACTGTGCAAACAATATGCATTTGCAATAAAGCAACCCAACTAGAATCCAGTTTTCAATTGCAGAGGCAATGATTTCGAGAGAGGGGAAAAAAATTGTAGATCTTAAGTGTGATAGGTGCAGTTGTCATTGCATTGCTGTTGTGGAGGATTCCAAAACCACAATTGCAGTTGTCCAGTGCAGTTTAGAACCGTAGGAAATAGTATTTTCAAATATAAAATTAAATTGCAGATGCCGGTGTGTTTTTTCTCTTTAATTACAGTGATCAAAAGGATGCATGGTTGAATCATGATTAATATGTGAAGATTTCATGCAAGATACTTCTTTTAGTTAGTTAATCAATTTGCAACAGATAGTTGACCCACACTTTACCCACAAGAAGGATCATAACATTTGCTCATACCTTTCCAGATGAGATCATCTTGTATTCGTTGCAAGAAGTGTTCCCATCTATAAAGATTTACATTGTTTTTCATCTGCTGCAAAATCAAGAAATATGTCTTAATACTAGTTTCAGATTCTTACTAAACAATCAAGACAACCAACCAAAAGTGCAGGCAATTCTAATATTAGAAATAACCCCATTACTATAGGGTGCATGCTAAGGTGCCTATGGTTACAGCAGATAATAAGGTAGCAGCACTTAAAAAAGTATTTCTAAAATTGAAGTAACAAGAATTTTTAATTTGAAAAATAAAGAGTGTTATCAAAATGTAAAAAAAGTGTGACTTTAATTTTAGCATGTTGCTAAAGTTGTTTAGTCACCATAGCTATAAGCATCATAAAATCTACCATACTATAATAAACAATGCATAAAAGTACATGGAAGAATTAGTGTCAGAGCCTCACAGCTATTGCATTTTTTCAACTTTTTTCGCTTGATGATTTGCTCATTTTGTGTGGCACTCGCAGCATTATACTCCCGAACAGGACGATAATTCATTGATTCTAACTCTTCCTTTGCAGCGTCATGCCTGCGCTTTTCCTCTTTCTGGTACAACTTCATGTAAGTGACAGCGACTCTTTGAATCTTTACAGATCATATCACATATGGGAATATCAACACTTACATAGGACTTCTCCAACCCCATAATCTGTTGCTTACAAAGCCTAAGTTCCATTTCAAGCGCATGTATCCGAGATTCGGCAGGCACTACACTTTGTTCCACCATCTGCTTTTGCCTACCTCGAACAACCTCTGGTTGCCAAACATTCAAAGCCACAGAGGCTTGCCTACCAGAGCCAATCCCAACCACATCAACAAAAATAAATAAATAAATAAAAGCACACAACAGTTTCTAGTGCTAAAGATTACAGGCACATAAAAAAAAAAAAGCACACAGAGAAATTAAGAATCAATAAAATACAAAAGCTGCAGGGTGTTATGCATGTGATGACCAGAGAATAAATAAGCGAATCCACCCCATTTCCCTTCCACATTAACAATTTCCAAGCATATCATACCCATCCCAATTTTTACCAGCGCACAACATAAAAAAGATGGCTTAGGGTTGAAGTTGAACCGACTTTAATATCAAATTAGTGGGGGCGAAATCACAAATTTGATTTTGCAATAAATACAAGAAGGCAATTAGCAATGCAGTTATGCTAAAGATTGCAAATAATTTGTACCTACACATGTGATCAGCATGCAAATTATGACTACTAGTATCACAGCATCATAATTGATACGAAAACTTCACTACCAAGTTATCATTTTCATTAACAACAATAAGATTAACAAAGTACCTGACCCTGCGCAAATTGGACAACTCTGCAACAGTTTCTCTCATCTTGGAGGTCTCTTGACTGACCCGGGTCTCAATGGCGCGGAGCCTTCTAGAATGTTCAGCAACTTGGCTTTCTTTTCTCAGCAAAGCTCTCCTATGAGCCGCTACTCGCCTCTCCTTATCTCTCTCAAACCTAACCTCCAAAAAAAAAAAATCAAATAAACAAAAATAAGAACATCAACTTTATGAATACCCAGATATTAAAATTCTACACACACACACAAACACAAAGCAGCTCAGAAGTTCATAAACAGAAATAAAAAAAAAATTGAACTTCACATATACCCAGAAAATAAAATTCTACCAAAATACCAAGAACCTTGTTGAGCAGCTTAAACTGATAAACCTAGCGTAGACATCAAAGTCAAATGGGAAAAAAATCTGAACTTTCTGGATACCCAGATAATAAAATTATCCAAAAAGAACCCAGGACCCGGTTTGGAACTCAGAATCCAGAATGAAAGGAACCCCATGATCGAACTTGAATTCATACCTGAACTTATAAATGGATTTTGCAGAAGAAGAGGAAGAAGAGAGAGAGGAAGGGGTAAGGTTGTGGTTGAGGGGGAAGTCATCGGAGAGAAGGCGGTTCCAAAGAGAGTCTTCGTCGGAGAGGCGGTGGAGGCGGCGGCATGAGATGGAGATAGAGCAGAGAGCCTTGTAGCCGAGGCTCCGATTTTCTATTCCGATTTCGAGAATTCGCCTCCAGAGCTCGTCGGGGAGTAAGGACATTTTCGGGATTCCACAATCAAGTTGTTATTGAGTTCCACTTCGCCGGAGGAACCTCCACCTTACTTTATTTATTTACGGAATTTTTTTTTTTTATACTAACAGTGAAAATATTTATCCGACGATTTGGTAATTGGTGCATTTTCATGGGTAATCATTTTGATGCTAAATTGCAGTAGTCTACCTCACGGATTTTTTCTCTCATATGAAATAATTAAATTCTTTAATTTCTTAATAAATAAACTCAACTTTTTTTTGGTAATAAAAAATAGGCTAATTCCAATACTATTTGAATCAAGAAATAATTTTGGCCAACTAAAGTAATTTAATTTTATGTTAAATAAAATATTATTTTAGTATTAAATAATATAAAAAATAATTTAATTTTTATGCACCTATAAAAGAATTTTACACATATATTCAATCAGGTGTTATCACATCATCAAAAATAATTAATTTTTAAACATACTACTTCTAAAATCATATAAATACATGAATCTAATTGAATGACTATATAAAAATTTTTACACCGTCAGTGCATCAAAATAAATTTTATAAAAGGTAGCATATAAATAAAATTTTATTCAATATCGAATAGTATTTTATTTAATATAAAATAAATAATTTAATTAAACTTAATTAGTTAAATTAATTATAAAAAATAAACTCACTTTATTTACACAAATCAACTTTTCTTTTTGATGAAGTCCCAAAGAGGCCTACTTCAATCTGGCTGGGCTGGCCCAATCTGCATACACATGGCCCATGGCCCAGATCAATGAAACCCTATTCCAACTACATGTATCTAATCCCCGCTATATAAACTTACTTTTACCGCACCACTATAACCCTATTCCATCTGCGTGCAACTAATCCCCCATTATATAAACTCACTTTTACCGCCCCACCATTCTTCTTTTCCTCCAACGGCAGTCACTTCCTCTCTCGCCAAACCACTCTCCCACGTAAGTTCTTTTATGCTTCTCTTAAATTAATTAATTTTATTTATTTAAATTTAGTATTAGATTAGTTTTTTTTAATGACATTAACCTAGTTTTCAGTATTTTTCTTTTGGACGTGCTTAGTTTTTATTATTTAACTTCATATATTTAGTATATTTAGATTAGGGTACTGTAAAAAAAATTAGAGTAGTTATATTTTTTTAAAATATGAATATTAGATATTTTACTTTAATTTAATTTAATTCTTTAAATTTAGCATTAGGTTAGTTCAATATTAATTTTATAGTTTAGAAATGATATTTAGATTTAGGACAACAATATTTTTTAAGGTTATTAATTTTAGAATAATATTATACTAATAGAATAAATTATTTAAATATAGGATTAGAGTATTAGAAGTGTATATATTTTTTTAAAACATTAATTTTAGAATAATTTTATGTTTAAATTCTTTAAATTATATATATATATATATATATAGTTAACCTAATTGAACACACTGTTATTAACATAGAAATCTTACTTATTACATTGTTATTAACGTAGAATTTTGTGGTTCAAGTTGGAGTACGCAAATATTGTTAAATAACTTCAATGTTTAATTTAGTATAAATTTAGAATTCAAAAGGGGAATTTTTATGTACATGTTAATGTAAGGAGTTATAATAAAATTTTATTAGTTGATTTATTTTTTCTTTATTGGTTAATTCAGACATACTTTGCAAAGATGGAGGATCCGAATAAATAGAGGATAAGGTAACTATGAAAAGGTACGATGGAGTAGATCACATTACAGGAAAACTAGCACAATCGGTATAGATTTGTTGTTATTTCCTTATGTTTTGGTCAAATCTTGAACTTATTTGAACTTTGTTACAAGAGCTTTGTAACTTTTTTTTTTGCCAGAGAATATTGCAAGATCACTGTTGAGACATGCATGATTTGAATATGTGACCCACATGAGGTTGTTTGATTATAATTATACATTGACTTCTGCACTGGTCAACAGGTGGCGATCAAAGTCACACACATTCCACCTACTTTGTGGAGAGATGACGATCACTTTGCAAGATGTGTTATCAGCTGAGGCTGTCTATTGATGGTGATCCTATCGATATGTGGAAGCATTATTACCAAGTAATGATAATGCGGGTGGGCTGGGTATGAGTTGCATAATGACTTAGAGAGAACTAGACTTCGGATATGGCGTGGATGCCTGAACACGATCGGGATATATGAGGTACCCTATTTGCATAATTTATTTTTCATTTTTCAAGTATGTTTTTTATTTTTTAGATTTTCTTACTTATTGCATTTGTTTAGGTTGATTCGACTCCATACGTAGATCCATACATCCGTAACCTCATCTCGGGCTAGGTAGACGATAACCATGGCTAATGATTTTCTTACACTTAGGCCACCACATCCGACGCAATCCACACATGATCCACCATATACATTAGTAAGTGGTGGCAATGATCAGCCAAGACCTTCTCAGCCATATCAACCAAATCTTCATACATCGGGTAGCGTGTTTTCACATCACGTGTACGGCTTCATATCTTAGTATAAATATATGATATATTGGATCAAGATTATCTGGGAGTTAGCACCACTGCGCCTGACCACATCACAATACAACATCTTTCTTTTATATTTCCAGGGTGAGTCAGTTGAGTACAGCTCGGGGTTGCAGTCACAACCATTTGCTCAGAAATGGGAGGGTGCGTTTTGGGCTGTACACATCATGGCCGACAAACAAGTGTAAGATTTTAGTTAATGTCAATTCAAGTGTTTTAAGTCATGGAGGGATGCTTTGGAATATCTAAACCGCAGGGATAAGGGAACTCCGCTGATACTGGTGGCTTGATGGCATTGCAGACTCCTACCCTACAAATGAGGACTCGTACACCGGTACCGTTGATGGTGATGGTGGTTCATTTTGCGCAGGTGGATCTAGTGTAAATGCGGCGGATCCTAACTCGAGTGTTGTAGCCGTTGACGTTAACCAAAATGGCCCCGACAATGAACATTTTGTGATCGAGGCGGACATGGTATCTCAATTGGGAGACATGTGTACGGGCGTAGTGATCACTGTACCCGTACATGTGTCCCAATTGAGAAAGCTCTACACAACCTATTCCAACAGAGATTCCATTTCCTCATCGATCACAAAATGTTCCTCAGCGGGTCATTTTGGTTGCCACCAACAGCTACAACACTCGAGCTAGGATATGCTGCATTTACATCAGATCCACCTGCGCAAAACGAACCGCTAACATCACCGTCAAGGATGACCAATGACGCCATCGTACGAGTCCTCATTTGCAAGCTAAGGGTCTGCAATGCCGTCAAGCTACCAACATCAACAAAGTCCCCTCATCCCTGCAGTTCAGATATTTCAAAGCATCTCTCCGGGACTTAAAACCCTTGAATTGGAATCCACTAAGATCTTGCACTTGTTTGTTGGTCATGCTCCACGATGTGTGCCAGCCCAAATGCATCCTCTTATTGCTAACGGCATAGTTCTTATACGTTCCTCCGTCCTTATTTCCTTCAGCAATCTTTCACGCCTCCTCTTGTCAATATAATTGTAGGGATCACGTGCACCATTCCCTATGAGTCAGCTCATGGTTATGGTGATTGTTGATTATCTTGACACGCCATACAGAATTCATCTTGTTTAAGAATATCAAAAACTTGGCTTGGCAATTTGTTCTTATTTCAGGCTTCTACACCTTCAATCTATCCACTCAATTGTAGTGTTTTGCTTCTCTCAAACCTTCTTAGTCGAAAAAGAACTTCCAACTAGTCACATTGTCGATTCATCCTTCTTGCAGTCGCCCTTTCGTATCCCAAATCCATAATACTTCTCAAATACTTTGTAGAACTTATACCCTTCTTCGTCATTGGTGAATACCATATTCAATACATCCTCCACACTCATGTCTTTCGCGGCCCCACCAGCACCCAACTCTCTTTTCCCGAGACCACCACGATTTGAATCAGTAACATTGTCGTCAATCCCTCCCTAGGAGGAATGTTTTGTGAACTACATTCACCATTAAAAATCAGCACGCCCATCTGAAATCTCCAGACACCAATCAGTACATACTGCATAACAAAAGCAACTAAAAAGGTTTGTACTAAAAAATTGCATGTTTATTAAAAATTATCGACCCAATGGACTTCGGTTAAAGAGAAAAAAAGAAGGAAAGTAAGTATGAAGGGGTGATTACATATGAAAAGTTATCATCAAATTATTGTAATGCTCATTCGGGCATAAATAAACATTTGTAGCATGGGGCGTGGGAACAAATAATAATAACCAATTACTTCGTATTAATCTAATTGAAGAAGGGAATTGAGTCCACATATGGTGAAATTATTGAAGTGCTATAGACAGCACAAATGCTAATAAATATGGTTCAAGTTGCAAAGCCTACATATTAAATGGCATGAAGTTTTACATATATTATTATGTTGGTATTCTTACCTAAAATCATTCATGTTAAATCATTAAACACGAAAACATACCTAAATCAATAAGCTTGATTTTTAATCTTTGATTTATTGTTCTTCATTCTAATGGCGGATCTTTAATTTTCCTCAACTAAGTTCTTATGTATTCATGATGGGACCGAATGACAACTCTCTGGTTGACAAGGGTTGCAAAAGACGATTTTAATGTGTTGGGGATCAAAACTCTAAAACTCTATTTATATTGGGCTATTAGTTCCTATTAAACCCCGAATACTCAAGTAAAATAGATAGATAATGAGTTTATTCTTATAGGTCCAAACTAGTGAGTAATTTTATCTTATTCTTTTTATTTTACTATTTAAATCAATAGTGAGGCCATTTTAAATAAGATAAAATATAAAATAGCTAATACGATTATATTATTCATCTATTGTATGGTTAAGTTGAAAATAAATACAAGGTTCAACGACTATTATTTAGCTAGACAATAAACATCCTTTGAACCGATTATTGTCTACATAAATAAAAGCATCGTGTTATTCTTAATTACTTAACTATATAATATTCTTAATATGCCTGCAATTCTGCCAAATATAGATCTTCCTTTGGTAGCATAACATTCAATCAATTAATTTCAAAACAAAACATTATAAAATAAATGAGTATAATATTCTAAGTTGTTACTATTTTCCTTGGGCAACAAAACCAAATGCTTATATAGCAAAATAATAAAACATAATATAACAACCATATAATATGCTATACTCTTAATAGTTATACATATATTTTCTTATATGAAAATTATTAGTTTTACTTGCTAACAAAATTGAACTCCTAGTATAACATAGAGAAATCAAGTTTCAAACAAGATATGTATAACTCCAATTGATTATGAATTAAATATTGATATCTTTGGTTTTTTTTATCAAATAAATAAAACGTGACTTAGTATATAAATACTCTAAATTTTTTTAGATTTTATAATAACTGAATCTATATTCATAAACAACATAATTTTATATCAGACAACATAAGAAATATAGATGAACATTCGCTCAAACCAAAATGTATAACAAAACAAAGAGCACTTAATCCATAATATAAGCCACACATATACGAAACCACAATCTCAATTGAAAGTATAATAGGTATATGCATATGAAAAAAAGGGGAAATTATTCGGAAGGACGTTAGGAGATTTAATTATTAATGATGAAATCTCTCGGACAAATTTATCAAACTACTTTTTGGTTCCTTTGCTTTATAGTTATTTTTGTGTTGGTTTGGTTTTATCCTAGTTGGTGTTTTGCTAGTCTTTTTGCTTTATTTTTGTCTTGGTTTGGTTTTATCCTAGTTATTTTTTTTGCTTCTATAATTATCCATACTTGTAATTATGTGATACAGATATGAGGAGCATTTTCCCCTTGAGAAGATCTTTCAACCCAAATTTATTTGAAGAAATGTTCTTGCATCTTTACCCTACCACACGACGCTAGAAGTTGTGATAAGGGATAATTTCCTCTTGCATAATGCAATAAATGACGACTTTTATTGTTGATCCCTATAGTTTCCTCAAGTTTTTCGGCACTCAAATATAATTCTCCTACAGAAAGTGTTGTCAAATCATGGTGAAATCGTGAATCATATGAAAGCTGTCATTAGTACTAGAAGATTGAAAAAAGTACCTCGCAACCAATGGATTGAAATATTCACAAGTTTCTTCGAGAGTCTTTACTCCTATTCTGCCATCAATAACAAGATCAGCTCAGCTTTATTGAATTGACAATCTTTGGGAGACAATGAACAATACATCGCTTTAGACTCAAAAGAAGATAATGATGATAGCTAATGCTTAATGCGAGAATAATCTCATTCTGATCTTCAAAAATTTCTCGGAGTTCGGTTATCAATACATGATCAATCCTTATCATCATAGTTTGTTGTACACTTGTACACAATAAGGCACTTAGTGCCTCTACGGCCAAAGGTAGTGCTTGACACTTTTTGACAAGTTCAGAAGTTCTCGACCAACAGTTCAGAAGTTCTCCAGAGAAAGAAATGCACAAAAAAAGGGACCAATAATCTTTCTTTGACAATAAACTCAGCTTGTAAGCTGAGATAGTTTTCACCACATCAGCAACAATATCATTTCGGGTTGTTAAAAGAATCTTGCTTCCCGTTTTACTAAAAGGTTTTTGAAGATTTCTCCAATGACTGGAATGATCAATCCATACATGATCCAAAACAATTAAGAAATTCGTCCCCATAACTTATCCTTCAAACTAGTTTGAAGTAAATTTAAATCATCCTCAGTACAAGAACTAGCACCAGCTGCCATTATTAAAGTCTTTGTAACCTTGACAGTATCAAATTGGTCAGAAACACAAACTAATGCTTTAATGTGAAATTTGCCCTCCAATTTGGCATCATCATAAACCATTTGAGCCAAGGTAGTTTTTCCAACTC
>JASCZI010211886.1:15209-42768 GCA_036250425.1 Stylosanthes scabra
TGACAACGACGATGACGGAGCTGCAGATGGCTCCCCTGCAGTAACCCCAGTCACCAAAAGCCCCAAACTAGTCCCGCCGCGAGACCCAGCCCGCGGCACGGTGGTGGGCCGGGCCTCATAAATCAAAGCAGGAAGCTCCTCGTTCCGGCTTGATGCCAACTCAACCAACAACTTCAACGGCCCACCAGGTGCCAAAACTGCCACAAGATCATAAACCGCCAGCGCCACCAGAAGCACCCAGGTAGTCCACTCGGGCAGCTTGGTCAGCCACGCAGCAACACTGATCCCCAAACAGACCATGTAAGATTGCCGAACCAGTATCGGAATCCCGGAGCCGAAAACGGAGAGAACCCCGACGACGGTGAAATTGAAGAGGAGGATAAAGCACGTGACGGAATCGACGGGGATCGAGAATCGCTGGATGAGGGAGAGGAAGATGGATCCGCCCATGGAGCCGAGGACGAAGAAGGCGCTGAAGCGCGTGTAGTGTTTGAGGAAGGAGGTGCAGTTGTAGTAGTAGAGGAGGAGGAGGAGGAAGGTAACAATGGCGATGAGGATGACGAAGACGAGGGCGTTGAGGAGAGCGCCCTCGAGCTTCTGTGCGGCGGTGTCGGAGGGGTTCTCGGCGTAGACGAGGTTAGCAGCGGTGCGGATGTCGGAGACGGCGGAGGAAGGGGAGGAGGACGACGAGAGGGAGTAGACGAGGAGAACGACGAGGAACATGCAGATGGAGACTGGTGACATGACTCCGATTATCTCGACGCCGATGGATTCAAGAATGCTGGATTCCATTATTTTTCTTCTCTTTGTGGAATTTCGTCGAACACTTGGTGGGTGAGTGATATGTAAGCACTAAGCACAGTTATGATTTTATGAGTGATGACCATGGCTGTCAACTCTTAAACTCTTACGAGTTTAGGCAGTGGAATTGAGTCAACCGGCACTAAACTTATATCTCGGTAAACTCGGCTGAACTCGTGTGAACTCAAATAAATTCGCTCAAACTCGCGAGTTTATGAGCGAGTCAACAAGTTTGAATTTGACCAAATTTCGCCCAAAGAGCGTCATATTGCCAAAAAAGAAAACTTGTCTTTAGGAGTTAGAGTTACAAAATTGTTGACTTACTCGTATCCACTCATCTTTGCACCCAATTTGTGTCTTGTGTGTTATATGTTATTGTACTTATTGCATAATTGATAATTGTCATTTGAATTATAAATATATACAACTAGTTTAGTTTATTATGTGCTCTAAAATTGAAAATTTTTAATTTTAAATGCCTAGATTTAAGATTATGTATGATATATTTTTGTTTTTATATAATAGGTAAACTCGTACGAGTTTAAGAGTTAACTCGTGAGTCGAGTTTAGGTCAGCTCTACGAGTATACTTAAACTCGCGAGTTTGACAACATTGGTGAACGGTAATTCGTTGCTGATTCCATTGTCTTTGATGCTACTTCTTTTATTTACTTTTCTTTCTCTGCTCTGTTTTGTTGTGTTTGTTTGCTGGTGTTGGAGGGTGATTCTTTTTAGAAACTTCTAATTGAAGAATGAAAAATGGTGGTATAGTGAGATTAAAATGATTTATATTTTTATTACATCTTACGGCCATCAAAAATTGAAATTTCTTTTTGGTGTATTAAAAAAACACTGAATTATTTTGTTAGGGTAGATACCTCGATATTGATTAAGGTTTTTCGGACAATAACAGAGTCTAGTTACGAGTTCATGACGAATTAAAGAAAGACATGGATGGTAAAGTAAAACGATGTAGCACTCATATATGGGATTGGGAGGAGTCGTACGCAAGTTGGATTTTTGAGGTTCAACTCACTATGCCGGACACTATGGTGATCTTAAAGACTTGTCCCGTCAGAGTAGGTCGTGACATGGATGAGTGCACTGAGTACTTTTAGCTTCTCTTTTGGACTTTCCCCCTTATGTGGAAGCACTCAAGCATTGCAAGCCACTGGTTAGCATTGACAGCACGTGGGATCAACCTAATAAGAACTCGTGTAGCAATCTTGTCGCGAATAGCTGAGTGGACAGCAACAACATGACGTAAGCCTCTGCGTGCCTGCACACTTGAACCTCACTAGCAACCTTAGGCAGTACCTCAAATATGGTGGTCAACCATGAAAATGTCACCGTGCATGGGTCTATTGCATCTGGTAGAGGCATCACACCAAAGATCTTCTCAAACCACTCCCGACGAGGTCTCCCCCTCTCGTCATGGATTAATGTATCGAATTCCGAGAAGCATCCAGAGACAGGCTCACCATTGATAGGCAACCCTAATTGATACACAACATCTTCCAGCGTAATGATGCACTCTCCCCTAGCATGTGGAACGAATGGGTCTCAGGGCGCCAACACTCCACAAAAGTGATGATAAGTGGCTCATCAACCTTGAACCAACATTCACTCAACCGCACAAGTGGAAGCAACTCGGCCCTCTCCAGATAAGGCTTACCCGTGGATCAAGATACATAGGGTGCTACCTCCACACAATATCAACGCACATAATTGGCTGCATTCAGAAAAAAGAAAAAAAAAACATGAATAAATGCCAAATTCGTAACCAATTAGAAAAAATAATTTAAATAAAAAAAACTTCTTCTAAATGAATTAAGTGGGGAACCAAGGGAGGCTGCCATGAAACTTATCACGCTATTTGCTCAGAATCCGTTGCAGCATGTGGGGTATTATATAAAATGGATTTACTCAGAATCTATGGGAGGGTGCCACTGATTCTATTTAATGCATTTACGTAGAATTCGCGGTAGGCTCCAACGAATTCTAAATACATTTCACCCTAACCGGATTCTAAATCCCTACAGCCTCCTGTGGATTCCATAGAAATGTTATTTTGGTGCAATTCCATCATTTAAACCCAAACGGTGTAATCCAATAATATTTAGACACATTATGTTTAAATTAGTAACTTGTCCAAAATTTTATTGATTATATGACATTACTCATAAATATTAAGATCTCTAATATTTAAACTTTGATCTCTAAACACCCAATTCTTGTCATAGATAAATAAAAAATACATGTATAAATATTTTAAATATTTTTATTTCATTGCTGAGATCTTATTTTTCTATGATGTGCGTAACTTATTTTATGAATTGTATTTAATTTTGTGTCGAGTATAATTTTTGTTTTTTTTGTGTGTTTCAATATTTTTGTACTATACTTATATATTTCAATTTTGATTAGTTTAGATGAGTAAAAGACATGTACATATAACATCACATTTATCTAAAACAAGATAAAATTTCGCGTTTATACTACTAATAGTTCCATAAAAAAAATATGATTAAGAAACTACTTGATTTCAAAGATTATCATGCCATGTCCCCAAAAAAATTATTTTGCAATTAAAATGTACAATAATGCTACACATATAATTTTACCAATCAAGTCCAATAAAATATTTCTAACCCACTCTTACCAAAAGAGCGTAAGCACTTAATCTACACATTCACGCAGTTGCTTTTTTTTTCCTCTTTCTCATTCTTCTTCTTCTTCTCTGTTATTGCGGTGCCATTGTCGTCACCATCATCGTTGCAGCCGCCATCATCATCCTCATCATCATCTTCTTCTTCTTCTTCTTCTTCTTCTTCTCCTTCTGTTTATCGTTATGTTATGGATTTTAATGCAAAACAGAATCGAATTTTCATGAAAAACATAACCAAATTTTCATGAAAATATGAATTGGATCTTTATAAAAACAAAACCGAATTTCAAAAAAATGAATTTTCTTAAATAAAAGAAAACATAAGTGGAGGAAGATGGCGAGAAGAAGAAGATAACGAAGTAGAGTCTGAACCGGTTTTCTATATTAAGAACTAAAGCACATTTCATTGAAAAAACGAAATATATTTCTTTTCTTCCTCTTCCTCTCCTCTCATCTCCTCCTCCTCCTCCTTCTTCTTCTCCGCTTTCGAAACCGAATTTTTATTAAGAACTGAAGCACATTTCATTGAAAGAACGAAGTATATTTCTTTTGTTCTTCTTCTTCATCATCCACATCCTCCTCTGTGCTATATTTTTTTCCTTATTTTTCTCCACTTTCAATGTTGTTATCATCATCATCATCTTCATCCTTCTCCTCGCCATCGATGTCGTTGTCGCCACTGCCTCCTCCTCCTCCTTTTTCTTCTCTGTTGTCATCATCCTTGTCGTCCTCATAAAATTGGTTGCTAAAAAACTAATTATGCAATATTATTATAAAATGTATAACTCTTTTAATTAAAATTTCTCATAACACATAAAAAATCTCAATATGAATTGAATTCATTCAGAATTGACACTGATATTTTGAAATTAAGAATCAACTTATTACCATATATACAAAACGATACACGTATCAAGATATATACTTTCTTATGCATATGAAAAAAGAAGGTAAGGAATTTTTTTCATTTATGTATCTATTGATTATTGCGTATTTATTTCTTTAATTGTTATTTATACCGTTTAAACCTTATTTATTTTATATTTATACACACAAAAATTTAATGCAATAATAAAAGATGACAAAAGTTTGATTTTGTACCAAAAACGATTAGCTCCTAAAAGCGTGTTACTTACATTTCAATACTCTATAAATTGCATTTGCATATTCAACAAACTCATCAAACATCAAAATTCATTTCATATTTTTGCAATCATGAATCGTAGCACAGTAGGCGATGCTGTTGCCGGAAACATAGATCTTATGACGGACATATTTCTCCGACTTCCGGCTAGAGACGTGCTACGATGTATGTGTGTTTGCAAACAATGGTTAGCTCTCATTTCCAACCCTCAATTCCGTTACTCACACACTCTTCATTTATTTCGCAACAAGAGTTATCCACGAGCTCTTTTGCTTCCAAATAACAACAACCATAACATGAAAGTTTGTGTAGTACCTTTCACCAACAATGATCAAAATACTTTGGTCGAAAAAAATATATGTGAATTTGTTTCTTGCATTATTAATCATGCAACGGTTTGCTACTTTGCGATGGTTATTCACCGTCGCAAAAAATAGATTTTAGAACAAAGAATTTTTATCAACGTTGTAACTACTATGTAATTAACCCTGTCATGCGTTGTTGCTTCGATCATATAATCTACAATAGTACCAAGACTTATCCGCATGTGTTGATGCCATTTCTTTCTTATGAGCCTCGAGAATCCCCTTATTACAAAGTGATCTTATTCATTGAATTTAAACGTGGTGTTGAGATTAGTATTTATTCATCAGAGACAAAGTCATGGAGTGACCCTGTAATTTTCTTTACCAAGGTACCTGTTAAATTCGGTGTTTATTGCAACGGTATTGTTCATTGGTTCAATCCTTTGAAGACATTGTTTTATTTTGATATCAAGAAGTTTTGTTTCAACGAATTACAATGGACAATACCATCTTATGGATTCTGCCTTTTGCAAGTAAGATATTTCGGAGAATCTAGAGGTAATCTTCACTTGGTTCTGGAAAATGTTAATAGAGAATTGGAGTATGATATTTGGGAATTAAAGAAAGATTATTGTGGATGGATTTTGAAGTACCATATGGATCTTAATCATATCAATGAAGGGTTAATTTTGTCAATACAAAATTCTAATGGTCAAATTCCTATGAATTTTGTTTGCCAAGAAAATGATGAGGAGAACTCAGTATTTGTGTTCATCAAAGATTCTAATGATAAGAAGATGAAGATTTTGTCATATAATTTGAACAATCGTGGTTCAAGAATTCTCCATGAAGTAGATAAAGGATTGTTCTGCAAATCATTTCAGTATGTTGAAACTCTTTCATGGACTCGTGGATTTGATCATGTTTGAAATTAGTTGTATGAAATAGTACCAACTCATTAATGGATGGCATTTATTTGAATGAGATGCTTTTAGGTTCTAGCTAGTTTTTAATTTAATTAAATTTTTATTGGAGTTATGATATTTTTTATTCCCATTGAATTGTTTGAATTTGTTGTGGGTGGTCAGTTTTGTAATTTTAAGTTTAAATAATAAACTCAATATTATGTTTCTTTCGAGTAAGATTGATAAAGTGATAAAATAATAAAGTGAATGGTTAATTATTCTTAAATTAAGATAGTGTGACTCACATATAATAAATATTGTAATTTATAACATAATAAACTCACCCACATTACACACTCGTATACAAACAACATTAAGGGTTTTCAACTACTATTTTGTTTTCACTTAAGTTTCAGATTCAGATACAATATATTAAAAGACACTATGATTTATCACTTCAACTTAAATCTTAATTATCAAGAATTTCTTTTTCTTTTTTATTTTGGGCTACATAGACTTGACTCATGTGTACCCAACCACTAGAGGTATAATCGGGTTGAATCTGAAAAATTTTGAGCTAGAATAATTTAAATTTAATCGAATCAGGTTGGATTAAGTATGCATATGCGTTTAGTTATTGAACTTTGGTCGAACAAATTCAAGTTGAAT
Organism: Stylosanthes scabra; assembly: GCA_036250425.1. Lineage (NCBI taxonomy): Eukaryota > Viridiplantae > Streptophyta > Magnoliopsida > Fabales > Fabaceae > Stylosanthes > Stylosanthes scabra. Next base: position 21,701 of record JASCZI010211886.1, read on the forward strand.
CAAGTCAGGTACCTGATTAGAATTAAATTTGTAAAAAGAAAATTGGAAAAAAATGGAAAAAAATTCTTTACCAATAAAAAAAAAAGAAAAAAAATGAATTACACAATACATTATAAGGAGCTAGGGTTAGGTACAAATCATGCAAGTACTATAATTTTTTACAATAATTTTAAATTACACCTATTTTATTTAATTACCTCTAATTAATTCATTTATTTTTATACTTAAATAGAATACCATTTCGATATCAAATGGCACGAAGGATAATATAAAAACGAACTTCAGAATGGGTCACAACAACAGGCTCAAATCGGATTTGTATTTGGTCTGGGACGATCTGAGCCTGGACCATGACAAAGAAACCACAGCTGAATTAAAAAAAAATATCCCAAATTTTTTTTTAAAATAAATAAAAAAAATTCCAAATTTACACATATAAACGCGGATATACGAATTTACAAAAATAGGCTCCCTTTACTTATCTCGGGCTCAGTGACTCCGGAATTGCCTAAACACGTATCTCGGGTTCACTGAGCCCGGAATAGCGCCATTTTGATATTTTTTATTTATTTAAAAAAAATTCAAAAATAATCAATATAATATAAATAATATATTTTTCCTCTTGTATAAAACATGTAATATACCAATACCGACCCATGAGTTCAAAAATTAATTTTTCATTTAATAATAAAACTTTCAGTTAAAACTTTCCTTTTTCACTAGCAATTTAATATTATTATTAATGATTCATGATTATGATTATATTGCAACGAATATATCACTCAACGTCTTAACCCATATTTATAAAGTTATTATTATTAATAATTTTTTTGTGTGTCAATTTGTGAAGTTATTTCATTTTGACGTTGGAAAAAAATTCAAAATCAGTCACGATTTTGTAATTAATATATTATTCATGTCTCACCAATTGTTAGCATTAAGATCTAAAATTTCTAACATATTCCGTTTTTTCAAATTTAATGGCCTCAATTGCGTTAAAATATTTTTCCTACTCTTAAATATATTGTAATTAATATATTATTTATGTTATATTGATTACTTTTTGGATTTTTTTTAAACAAATAAAAAAAAATCAAATGGCGCTATTTCGGGCTCAGTGAACCCGGAAATGGTGCAAAATTTAAAATGGGGCTATTCCGAGCTCAGTGAACCCGAGATACGTGTTTAGGTAATTCCGGGCTCACTAAGCCTGAGATAAGTAAAAAGGCGCCTATTTTTTAAATTGGTGTATCCGCGCTTATATGTGTAAATTTGGAATTTTTTTATTTATTTAAAAAAAATCCAAAAATAATTTAAGAAATAAATAAATAAATAAATAAACCAACGAAAACAAAACGTTGAGTTGAGTTGAGTTGAGTTGAGTTTGAGCATCTATTTCCATGGAATCTTTGTCATCTTCTCCATCGCCTCATCTCTGGGATTTGATTATCGTCTTCCTTCTACGACCCACGATAGCCACGGCCTTCGTTCTCTCTATAATCGCACTCGGTAAGTCTTCAAAACCCTCACACTATTTCCATTGAAGACCAAGAAGGATTGTGATTTGTGTGTTATAATCAATAACAGGGTGGTTTGTTGCATGGAAACTGGTTCTGGTTCATGTGCCACTGGTTCAAGAGATCTTCGGCCTTAAAAAGAAAACTGTTAGATCCAAGCCTCCAACTGGTCGCCTCTCCAAAATTTACAGCTCCCTTAACAATCCCCAAAATTCACCTTCCACTTCCACATGGTAATTTATCTTTTTCTTACCTTACAAGTTTACAAATTTAGGGCTTAGGGTTTAGCTTTAGAATTCATGAGTTTTGTTTAACTCTAGTTTGTAAGTGATTAAAAAGCTTGGAAGTATGCCCTCTGTGATAATAGTGATGTGTTGGTGATATTGATATCCAATTATCCAAACTTGTTTGCTTTCTAGAACATAGGATTAATATATGAAATCTGTGTTATTTATTTGCAAAGGGTGTGTCCAAGTTGAGATTTTAGAAGGGAAGGGAAGAAAAGGGTTTGAAGAGTAACTGAGAGTCTATTTTATTCTTCAAAATCTAAACTCACAAACACCCCCACCAAAAGAGGTGTTACTCCACGGCAAGGCAAACCAGTTGAAGAAATTTAGCTCACAGTCTTAACACTTGGGTATTGTCCCAATTAGATGAGAATATGGAGCAAAATAAGTTGTGGCAGGAGTAGTTTGAGAACATAGAACAAGATTGAGGCTATTGATGGAAACAAAACTTCCGCATGCATATCTATCTTTTCATCTAGAATCACCCACTGAAGCTTAATTGTATAAATTGTTTTTCCTTTAGGGAAGGAGTATCTCAATCAAAATTGCATCTTTCTTCCTAGTATAATTTCATTAGGTGTTAAAGGTTTTAGTTTTAAGGATGATGTAAGTTCTTTGTCTTGTTACCTAGTTTTCTAAATGAATCACAGATTTGTCTCTCATGCCATGATGACTAAGAAATTCAATGATTTGTTTTAAAATTTTTTGTTTAAAATGTATCAAACTAGTAAGGAGAAGTAATGATAATACATGTGTTCTTGTTATGTTCCTAATCTTAAGTATCCAGGATGCTTTTGACTTGATGATTTAATATGCGGTTGTTGATTTCATTGATGTTTTATTTGTAACAATGTTGGAAGAACTTGATGAATGTTATTACTACCTCGCGTTTAAAAATTAACTGTTATTTTAACTCCTATTGTATCTAGATACTTTGATTTTCAATGTATCAAAAAAGTGAAACTGACATATTTTCATGCAAAGGGATTATCAGTCCACTAGTAATGTTTGCTTTCTTTGTATTGCCAGATTATTGAATGTAAAGAAATATCTTGGAGAGTGCAAACATTGGATCTTGGACAATAGAACATGCTGTAATTTGTTTATTGAAATAAATGAAGAGTGTACAGAATGTGGTTAACTTACATAAACCAAGCCCTGATTGTTCTTAATTCTGTATAGTGCTTTGTAGAACTTGTTGTTAAACTCAAACCTGTATAGTGCTCTGTTTATTATTTATTTCATTTCATTTTAGCATTTTATATAATGTGATTGTCACTTATGCTTGAACTTGCCAAGGAGCTGTTAGCAGAGTTAGGTGTATGATTTTTGACATGCCAGTGACTGTCAGTTAGGGTGCATGGCAGCAATGGTGGCCAGTTAAGCGATGAAGGTGGTGCCTGTGTAAGTTTTGAAATTAAACCAAACCAGAAAAAAATGGGAAGAAGAGACAACTTGAATGGAGGAGAGTTACAATTAGTGCCTTAATGCATGTCTCAGGGCACAAGAGAAAGCAAGATGGCATCAAGGGGAAAGTAGTCACAAAGATAAGATGGACAGCATGGACAGTCTTTTGTGCGTGAGTTTCTGCCACCTACACGTAAGCGCACAAGCTCGTGTTCTGAGGCTCTCGGAGTCTACAATGGGCTGTTGCTGAACTGAAAAAGGGGCAAGGTGCAAGGGGGCTAGGAGGCTATCATTCATTAGTTAGCTTCAGGTTCTGTTTAGGGTTTTCTAGCTTCTCTCACTTTTCATCTTCATAGTTTAGATTTCATAGTTGGAATGTCTACTATTTCTCTCAATTTTCTGCAACGTTGAATGTTCCCAATTTCTTACTATTTCACAGTTTTGATTCTCTCAATTCCAAGTAGTCGATCTCTCAATCTCTTTCACGTAGAATATTTTTTTTTACTAACTTTCATTATCAAATTTCTTCACCATTTGTCATTTAGTTAACTTTTTACTAATGTATCACTCATAAGTGGCACATTGCAGATTAAAAACATAGAATGCCATAAAACCTTACCTCCCAAGAAGTTAGGAAAGTACCAATTTAACTCGTGTTTGTATTTAAGAGCCAAATTGAAGGGTTTAATGACTTTAATATTCTAGAAATGAAATTAACTTATAATCATTTAAAGACATTTTAAGCATTAACCAACTAATCTAGTTTAAGTCATACAAAAGATCTTATATCTGAAACAAACGCTTCATGTCTATATATTGCTGATCCCAAATTACCAAACATAGCCAACTGAAACGAACAAGATCATCATAATTTAAAAGTTATATAGCCAATTCTAACCGTACATTGCAACTAGATAATAGCCACTAAATACTAGGTAATCATACATCCAACAATATAGCAAGGTGTATAAGAAATCCAAATATAAAAAGCTGCAATTGTGGAACTGAATCTAGTGTGTTATTTCAGCAACACCTTCACCTCAATTGAAGAATCTGTTGAGATAATGTCTCTTCCATTATCGGCCTTGGGATGATCAAAAGTACTTAACCTTACTCTGATGTGTATGGGTTTCATGAAGACAAGGTCTCTAAGATCACCCTTTGATTGCAACAAAAATGCTCTCCATAAATCTCTCTCTGTTTTCCCACATTTCTTAGAGCTCAAAATATCAACTATTCTTGCTGCATATTTCTCCTGGTTGCCATCGTTTGAGTCTGGTACTTTTCTAAGTTTACAATATAGTACCGCGTAAACAATAACCTGTATTAAATGAACAAAATATTAGTTTAAATTTTAAACACTATTAAGAAAGTAGCTGAAGTAAAACACTATTAAGAAAGTAGCTGAAGTAAAACAATAACCTGTATCAAATACCAAGTGAAGTTATCCAAATGGCATTTTAGTATTAACATTGTGGCCCTTGGGTATGGGATTTTACCGAGGATATGTTTGGTATGGAAGTAAAGCAGTGGGAAAAGTGTTTAGGGCAACTTACACTAACCTCCAGTGTGGGTTATGCGACATGATACACGATACACGATACACATACATATACACACCACTCCTTTAAGGAGGAAATTAACATAGGCATGATAAGTCAAGAAATATCAAGCAATATCATTAACCTCAGCGGAAATCAGTGTAATTTACTAAAAAATTTATGGATTCCCTTCATGTGTAAATAAGCAAATGGAAGGGTTACCTGGTGAGAGAAAGGATTTTGGAAAGGAGAGATAGTGAGAAGAGGAATAGAGGATATAAGATTAATATAGGCTCACATAATGCTCAATTACTCATTTTAAAATTGAAACAGACTAATTGTTAACGCTATGGAAAGGTAAATAACCATTAACCAATACTTTATATATACAACTATAATAGGGATTAACCCCAGCAGAACTTGTGGTAAAACTTTTGATCCAAATTATTCAAAATAAATCTTGGCAATCTAGTTCAAGTTACTAATATACTAAAACTAGTGCAAACATAGGTGAGCTTGTCAAGAAGACAAACATAAACAATAGACATATCAAGTTAAATGCATCTTGAGTAAAGGTGGAAAATATTTCGTACTTGAGCAGCACAATTCAAGGAATAAGGAGTTTACACAAGCTAATCAATGAGGATGGTGGAAACAGAACACTGGAAGACAGTCACAAAATACAACAACTTCGAATAATAATAACAGAATAAAGCACATCAATATGAATACCTCACTTGTTCCAGGGCTATGGCAAACACAAGAGTTTATGTGAATTTTCTCATCGTCAACAACTAAATTTTTATTCAGATTGTCATCTTCAACAACCATTTCTGATACGGGTTTAGGAGCGGCAAGATCATCCAATTCATCGTACCACTGTTGTGCAACACCAGCCTGCACCAAGAGTTCAACACATAAATTGCGGCAATTGCAGAACTAGACTACTTCACCAAAGAATGTTCCTATTGGCAAAAATACCTTGTCTATGGATCCCGGACCATCATCAAATCCAGAAATTTCAGTGGCTGAACCTCTAGTTTGTCGCCATATACAGGATTCTTGTAGTGGTTCTACAAGTTCAACATCCTCAGGAATCTCCAGAGTCAACTTTATGTCGACCTTGCCTATCATACATTGAAGCAAAACTCTACGTTGGCAAAGATAATTAAGTAATAATTTGAGCTGCAGCATCGCAATGTGGTGGATGATAAAGTAAAAAGACGAAAATATTTACACAGAACAGCTCAGCTAGTAAATTATTTGTGTTATATAAAGTCCAGGTTGGTGTATGATTTATAGAAAAGAGCGATTTGGGACATCAAATAAAATACATTATTAAGTCTCTCAGCTGATCAGTAAGTTATAGCAGAATGTTACACATTTAGAATACCCAATCTTTAATTCTTTATTATATGTAAAATGACCTGGTAGCAACTGAAAATGCTGCAGATGGTCGACTGTCGTGGCCAAGAGTCTATTTTCACTGTCAAAACAGTATTGCCATAAATGTCAGCATGTTTGACTTGGAGAAAAGAACTTTAATATTGTGTACAAAAACAGGAAAAAGATGGCTTGGAATTATAATGATCAACAAAATGTCAAGAAAAATAACTTACACAGCATAAAATGTTTCAAGAGGAGAATTCAACCAATAAGGTAATCCAAGTATCCCTAAATTAGAGAACTTTAATTCTGAACACACCATTGATTCTCTGTTGACCTTCATAATCCTCTGTCCAACTAGTAACATACAAAAACTTGTTGTTAAGAGAAACATTAAATACAACAATATAATGGAGACATGAAATATTGACTGTTGAGTAACAACCAGAAAACAAAACCTGTATCACAAATAATAACATGATTCTGCAGGGTTGTCATTGAAGATAAAAAATCAGCATTTGGGATGCTTTCCAGCAAGCCAGCATCTTGATTTTGATGTTTAAACCAATCACAGGGAACTTGATCTAAGATAGATAAGTTTTCTGTGATTTTCTGTCCACAGAGCTCCAGGATTGTGGAAGAACCTGTTATAAATATACATTACAACAACTCCGATTCCAGGTAGGAACAATATACTTTCAGTAAAAAAACCCATTATACCCAGTATCATATCTGACCTTTATAAACTTCATCTATCTTTCCTGAACCACAATCCATGGTCCATAAAGTTTGAAACCTGCAAGAAAATACATATAATAAGTATTAACAAAAGATGGAAGCGCAACTTGACCATAAAAGTTAGGATAGTTGTTTACTATGAATAATCAAATCTTAGCACAAGAAGGGAGAACTACGAAAAAGGAATTCAAGAATTGTAGAGAAAAACGATTTAAAATTTGAATAAAAAAAATAAGTCACAGTAGAAATTCTGGAATAAAAAGATTATGTTAAATGCCATTTACCCTTGAGAAGTTTTGCTTCCATAAATACAAGAAACATTTTTAAAAGCAACATTTAGGCCGTGATTACCAATTGGAGTAAAATAAAACGGTATATTAATGTCCAGACTCTTTCATTTCCTCAAAACAGAAAAATACAGAACCAAAGATTTTTTCTTTTTTCTTTTCTTGCTACAAAAGGCTAAGGTGCAGACAAGGGGAATCAAATAAAAGGGAGGGCTTGATGATTTACATGACATATATTTCAGCCAGAATTAACTAAAAGAAACTGATTATGCACCAAACATCAGGCATAAAATGTAGGTATTCAAAGAATTTTGACACCCTATCAGTCCAGGAGTGCACATCATATTATTATAATAAGTTAAATATATCAAATCATTCACCTGTGATCTATGATGTAAAGTGTGTCATCAACTGATTTCAGCAGATACCAAGGGAAATATAGCGATTCAGAATCAAATACTTCATATGATTCCTCAACATTGGTCTCCTCACTGTTTTCTAAACCAAGCTTATTCCTGATCCAATTCCATACGTGAAAAGGTTTGCTAGAGGCACTGGCAGGATAAAGAGTCTCCACTAATCGGGCACCCAAATCAGCTTTCCTAATAGCATGATTCTTAGGAAACAAGAAATGGTATAAGGAAATCATAGAAGACAACTCTATAACTTTACCCAAAACAATCAACTGCTTCATTTGAGTCCAAAGCTGATGATAAACTACGGACACATCCAAATGCATACCTCTGAATCAACAAAATATAAGCAATCTTCAGCAGCATGGTAATAAGAACCTGCAGGGCGCCCTAATTTAGCAGATCCAAAATCTCCATCCTCAAATCCCGGAGAAGAACCAATCTGAGAGAGATTGAAACATGTCACTGTAATGTTTTGGTTTCATTCTTCCTCTAGAAGAAAATGGGAGAATGTGATATGAGACTAAAAATAGAAAAAGGAAAAGCCATTGTTTTGCACTGTGACTCTGACAAATAAACACAGGAAACTCAATAAAATGCCAAATTGGTATTTGCATAATCTGATGTTGAGAGAGAGAGAGAGAGAGATTCCATGCAAGAACATCAACCAAAAGGGCAGACACAGCTGAATGCGAGAAGTCATTTTACAAACTTATCACTATGAAAAAGGGTTAAATAATAGTCTAATACAATACATAAGATTTAACGCCGCTAATTAGGTGAGGGGATTGAATCATATTAAGACCAATTGGAGATTTGATCCTTTGACTTTTGAGCTCATACAGAGATGCCATAGACAACAAGAATAGTTGGCAGAGCAGCGGAGCCTTTGTCAGCTTCACTGCCACTATATAAAATTTAAAAAGCAGCTAATGCAGGACCTGAAATCAAAATCTATTTTATCCTGAACTTATTTAAATAATTTCTGTACATACACAGTCCAGAATCTCTCCATTATCATCTGATATAATAATCCTATGATGATTGCAGTCTGAAATGAAGAGGCGGTTCGAGCTCTCATCTACAGAGACACAACCTGTAAAACGGCAAAAAAGGCAGATAAATACCCCTAAAGAGTGGGCTGATTAGATGAATTAAGAATTTTATCAGATCCAAATTGCAAAATATTTAGATTTCCACTTTCAACAAAATCTTTACAATTACAATGAACCAACAAAATCTCTTCCACGTTGACTCATGGAAACTCCTAAAACTGTTCCACAGGTCACAACGACGTATCTTTCTTTCAAAGCCTTTCAAATTTGTAGTATCCATCAAGTACTCAAGCCCTAATTATTTTTCTAATATACTATTCCCCTTTTATAGATATAAGAGAATTGTTAAGGAGAAGAAAAAGGGGGGTGGGGAGGAGCAAGAGAGAATGGAAAAGGAAAGAATACGATGAAACGGGAAGGGGTTAGGTAACTGGTTCTGCCAACTCATACTCAAAAAATTCATAAGCCAATGCTACTCGGACACAAATGAAGTTTATACCTGGATAAGAGAGAAGTAAATTCTGAATAGGATAACAAACAAATTGATCCTTGGTGTTCCCATTTTGCTTCCAAGATACAGACTTTAACACATCAAATGACTTAGATTCGCCATCAGGTTGAATTTGTAACTCCTGAACAGCTACAATTGGCACCATAGTCAAAATTAGTCACGTGCATGAAAATACACATCACAGGTGAGGCGGAAAAAAAGAAAGTAGACAAATGCCCAATTTCAGAATGGAAATAGTTCAGTACCTTGATATAGAACTTCAAGATCCACGTTCTCATCATAAATAACTGGGCCCATAGTTTTTTTAAATAATATGTACCTTGCACCTTTCTCTAGCTATAAATATCAAAAGAATTGTTGTGAATAAACTTCAACAGACCACACTATACACTCACACATACACATCAACATTAGAAAAACAATAGTTAGTTGGTATACATGGATATCATGATTGCAAAAACTTTTAATATTCTGAAACATTGATTCCGATAGTAACACTGGGAAACGGAACATTAATTAATTCTTTCTAAATTTAATATCCTATCAACTCACAATTTAGGCATTCACTATAACCAGCCAGAAACCATGTACCCTATTTGGATAAGTTATTAAGTTTATACACCAATTAGGTCTAAATAAAGTAAAATAACCCTCTTCTGTGGGTTTGTAGCAAATATATTTTAAGGATGTGATGTGACTGTTATATGTCATGTCACGTGCAACAAAACTAAATCTTCTAGTGAGCAAATGCTGAGGACACCACTCTTACCTTGTCAGTCTGCATACTAGTGTTCTAAGCAACTGATGCACGGACCATAGGTGGAATAATGTGAAATAGGTTATTCAAGTTGATAACTATATATCGTTATACTGCTTTTCTTTTGGCTGAATAGTATATTACACAAATTAAAACAATCAGCAACCTTAGGCGTCATGACTCCATATGTAAATAAAAATTTACACTGCCGATAAATCAAATCTCATCTCACATCCTCCAAATCTAACAAATATCTAGTTTTAATAAGAACAGCGATGATGCTTGAAGAAGAAATATCCACAACTGATAAAAATTTAAATCGTGAAGGTTGTTGAAATAGATGGTGAGTAACAAAGAGAAGAGAGGCAAAAGTGAGACAACTACTTGTGGCTGATTTGCTTTATCAACATTGCAATCACCATATTGATATTTATAGAAGGAATAAATACAGCTTAATTTTTATATGAACAAAAATAAAAAATCATTAACTTAAGCTATTTCTTATAAATACTAATATGAATTCTATTATCTCAATGCAAGTTGCAATAGTAGTCACATGAATCAATTCTACCAAGCATTCACTACCTAACTGACTAACTGAGTTATCAACTGATTTGCTAATTAAAAGTTGTGGCCAACACAAGTTTATTACCAGATAATTAACATATACATTTTTCATAATGGAAGAAATATTAGTCATCAGCATATTTTAGAATCTAACAACAGATTTTACCACACCTCAGGAAATGTCCGTTGAGACAACAAAATGGGAACCGTGATATTTTCTGTCATCACTAAATGAGCTAGGTGAAGTTGATCAGCAGAAGAATGGGTTGGTTTTGGGCCCATAATGAAAATATGGGGGCACCTGCCACAAAGGAAAAAAAATATATTTAATTATTGAAAAAGCATAATCCTACTTGTATCAAGGAATCAAGGGTAGAGGGAGAGAGGGAATAATACATATCCTTCTTGAATCTCTTCTGGATAGTCTTCAGTTTTTCAAGAGAAATGTCATCGTAAAAATTTTCAGAAGCAAGAACCAAGAAGATTCCATCACCCCCAAAAGGTTGCTTATTTTTGTCAGATAAATTCAACCAACAATGATGGGTTCCTGCAAATTCGGACGAAGTTCAAACAATGAATTAATTGGGAAAAGCAAAGAGTATGCCTTAAATCTTGAAACATATTTAAAATTTTGTCCTAGAACTGGAGGACTTCTGCAATTATAGAAAACTATAATGTAGAGGGTTCAAAATCCTAACTATTCAGGAATGATACTTCATTTACACTGCTAAAAAATGCACAAAATAAAAGAAAAATATAAATCCTGTTTGCCTCCGATTAATATTCTTTCTATTTTTCATTTACATGGAGGATACAAATTAAAGAATAAAATATATTCGACTGGTTATTTGCATTTTCATGTTAGAAAACAAGATTCACAATTTAAGAAATTTCTAAAATATAAAGCCATTTTTGTTGTTTTCACTTTTATGGCAGTGGCATACTAGCATTACATGAATAACACTTTTAAAAACAAATGAATTAAAACATAAATGCGGCCATTAGTTTAAATCAGCAACATTTATTTAAGCTTGCTTCGTAATTTCTTACTCTCAATTTGAGCAGGAAGAAGACAGGCAAGTCATCACTTGCATTTAGTAAATAATCAAAATGATAAATGTAACCAAACAGGATTCAGAAGCATAAAAAGTTGAAAGCAGGAATTGCTAATGGGAAATAGAGTAAAAAACCAAGACAGGAATTTTGCAGCTTAATTTTCTGTGTTTCTTTTTTCTTCCTGATATAAAAGTATTTTTAACAGAGAGAGAATGTCATTATATAGAGATTAAGAGTTGAAGGTTGTAGATTAGTAAAATAAATACCTTCAAACTCATCCAATGAAGCTCTAATGAAACACAAGAGGTCAATTTCAGGGGCAGGTTCATGTGATTCATCAGCCATTGTTGATAACCTGAATGAAGCTGCCAATCAGAAGTCAGGAAACCTAACTAGGCTAGAATCCCCAAAATGATGAGGCTTCAAAATTTGTCATTAATATAAGATGATGTAATTCATATTTATCCATGTCCTTCTGTCAGACACAGAACTTCAAATGCAAGAGAGAAATCAAAACACCACCAAGCTATTGAACCTTCAAAATTATTTACCTTTGTTCGTGAAATTCTCTGACTTGAATACCATTAGTAGTTAGCTTCTGAGCAGAAAGAGTGGGCATTGCAGACAAACCTTCTAAGTTAAGCGCTTTGCCAGATTGTTGATAGCAATCACCTAGACAGAAGAAGAAAAGAAAATTTCAGTATCACAAAAAACAGTTATTAACACAACCAAAGAAAGTATAATAGAGGAAGAATGACGCTCAAGATTCAAATAGTATTTTCATAATCTTATTTTGCTACATAGGTTTATCTTTATTTATATCAGATGGAACAATTAACCAGAAATGCTCCCATGCTACACTTCATCCTTACACAGGTAAATTTGTTACTCACTTTCCACTTCACAATTGTATGAAAAAGACCTAAGCAATTGTAACAACAGAACTTTCCAAGAGGTCTGACATAAGGTTTGGCTAATGCAGAGTGCAAATTTAAAATTCAAAGCTTGCGAAGGGAAAATGAAATTTGCAGCGGGAGGGAAACTCACCTGTGGTAAGAAAAGGCGGTAGAAACTTGGAAATCTGGTTGAGACGACGGAACCTCATGAGAGCCATGGGTGCTCTAAGTATATGGAGTTGAAGAGAGGAAGTAAAATTGGATGCGAGATTAAAGAGTATAGCCGTCAAAACGGTTCATACTCAGATACCGTTGGAGTAAGAGAGCAGGGGCTGGGGAATTCAATGGCTGGCGGCTGCGGCGTCGGCGTCACTTGGAGTGTGTTATTATTATTATGTTTTTGGTTAACTAAGGGGGCCAAAGCCCAAACAAAAAAAGCACTAAGGCAAGGAGGGATTAGTCCCTACAGAATCCATTTCAATCAGATTTTCAACTCCCCTTGGGGGGACTGTGTTCTTTCTTATTGGCATATTACATGGTCCAACACCCAAAGTCTCAAGGCCCAAAAGCTCCGTTTTAATCATCAACAAACAATTCAAAAACGTCAATACTTCCTGACCAAAAAAAAAGCAAAAAAAACCCTCAATACTTGACATTACCAGCATAGTTACATAGTTATAAGAACAAAATAGGTTGTCAAATCGGTCAACCTACTGGATCAGTGATTTAAAGACTTAATCTTTGAATTATTGGTTGAACCGTTAAACTAATTTTAAATAAATAAAAATATAAATTATAAAAATTTAACATTAAAATTTGAAATATATCTCTTTAACAATCATAGTTAAGCATTTTTTATATAATAAGAGTATAACAAATTACGAATTTACAACACCAATTAACATAAAAATAAAAAATAAAAAGTAAACAAAATATAAATTATAGTTTATATTTATTATAGTCTTTAAGTAATTATAAAATAGAAAATATATACTTAATAAAAAAGTTTAAAGTAAATATTATTTTTTATGTGTACATATTTAATAAAACTATGTTTATATTACTAATTATATTTGATTAAGAGTATAGTTAATTTAAAAATGAGTATGCATAAAATAATTATGTTTAATTAAAAAGAAATAATATAATTCTATGTATATATAAATATAAAGAGCATTGAATTGTCAAAATTGGAAAATAGCCTGGTGGCTAAGGCGCTTTTTCTTGTATTGATTTTACGATTTTCCGGTTGAATCCTCCGGTTCGGTCCGACCTTTAGAACTATGAATTTATTAGACCCCATAGTCCATAACTCACGGCAGGTTCACATGGACATTGCAACACCAATATTTTTATATGTATACTTATTTTAGTAAATAAAGTTATTTATTTTTATGCTAAATTAAATATTATTTTGATGTCAAATTGTATAAAAAAATTTTAAAAAAATCTTATATTTGATATCAAAATAGTCTTCTATTTGACATGAAATAAATAATTTAATTAAATTTAGTTGATCAAAATAAGTGCACATAAAGAATTATTGCATTTCATATTAGGGTAAAGTATTATTTATGTCCTTAATATTTATGAAAAATTTTAAAAATACTCCTAACGTTTAATTTGATTTAATTTTATCCTAACATTTTCAATTGGTTTTAATTATATCCATAATTGTTCAATTTCTCGTGTACAAAAAACTTCGATTATGAATATAATTAAAACAAATCAAAAATATTAGAGACAAAATTAAATCAAATTAAATCTTAGAGTTATGGAGCACTCTAGTGATCAAATTGACTTCTTTCCTCATATGATGAAAATGAGGTGTCGTAAGGGAAAGTGGGACATTTGTGCGAGATGATGTGAAAGGTAGAAGCAGGTGACAGCTTTATCGTTATGGTTGTCTAAGCACGTGGGGGGAAGCCACTTCGCTAATGATGGTTAGGAGTCAATAATTAAAATTAGTTCTATGGGCGTTGAGACTTGAGAGTGGGCTTGCTGGTAGGAAGTGTGGAAAACATTTTTTATGACATTTTTCGAGACTCAATGTTTCCACACCCAATGAGCCCACCGCCTCCAACGCAATGGTTCTAATTTTTCTTTTAAAAAATTATTTTAAAGCTTACCCAAAAAAAAATTGTTTTAAATATTATTAAATGGTTACTTATTAAAGATAAATAATATTCTTCTTACGTGTATTTCTTGTTGACTAACATATATCTAACTTCATGCGATTTCAAACCCTAACTCCTAATGAGCAACACAATTTAATTGGGTAATTACTATCGAAATTCAAATATTCTTCACTGCGTTATGTTTTTCAATATCAATAAATTACCTATCTAGTGAAATTATTTGTCTTTCTTTTATTTTCCTTATTTATTATCTCATTTATGGAATTTTAGTATTATCTTTGGTATCTACATGTCTTCTTAATTATTGAATCAAACCGAACTGATTAAATCCGGGTTAGATTGGTTTGGGTAATTGGATATCCGATTGAAAATAAAATTTTGAAAAAAATAAAAAAATATGAGAAAAAATATTTATGTCAATAATAAATAATAATAAAAGAGTCAAAAAAAATAAATAATAAAAAAAATTAATAAAGGATAATATATTATCAAATTAATACTTTAATAAATATAATAAATTCTTTTGGTGACTATAAATATAATAATTTGAGTTAGGAAGAATAAAATTATATATATATATATATATATATATATATATTAATTATATTTTAATGTGTTTTAAATTAATAAAAAAACCTAATTGGGTAATCAAGTTGGTTCGGATATCGTGGCATCAAAATCAATACCCGAATTGATTAAGATCGAATTGGTTTGGATCTAACCCTAATTACCCATTGGGTATAGAATTGATATAATTGAATTGGTTTTGTTTTGATAGGTTAATTGACTATTCGTACCCATGTTCACCTCTATTTTTTTTATTATTTTTTTTCCTGGTTCCCTTTGTTATTTTAATTTTTTATTTGGTCTGGTTATTTTAATTTTTTAGTTCCACGAATAATTGCTCCCTCCTATTGCAAATTGCAACAATTTTTTTGGTGGGTTTCTTTGAATAGTTTTTTTACACCACCTCATTCAACCCATCATTTTAATAACCCAATCTTCCCACACACCTATCAACCCAATAATATAAATGAGCATAGACCCTATCAACAAAAATTAGGCCCACTTTGCCAAACTTTCTTCTCCAACGGCCAACAAAGCCCAACTTCATTAATTCTACTTAGGGCAAAGTCACTTACCGTAATCTTAACCGACAGATCCACTGTCATACCTGCTACAACATAGACTTCGTCCACTGTACTTTCCGTATGCCAGCACGCGTCTCACATCCAACGGCGCCACCTACGCTCCTCACATGATGAGCCAGATCCTTTTCCTCATCAGAGTCTTCCCCTATTTTTTAAACTTCTCACAAACGTTAAGGAGCATAAACAATGATTACGGGGCATATATGCAAGAAATTGGAGGAGCCATAGTTTTTTTTTTTTTTGGATAGAGAGGAACAATAGTTTATTTCTAGGGGTTGTTTCTTGCCTGCTGCCTGGGTAGGGATGAATCTTTGAGGGTGTCTTGGGCTTGGGTTAGGGGCTTAGGGCTAGGTCCTGGGCTCTCCAAACCAGAGAAAAAAATTTTCTATACAATTACATTTATTTTATAATTACTCCTATATTTTTATTCATTATTTTTTATTCTCTTAATATTGAAAAAAAATCCAAAATTACCCACTAATATTTCGAATGCTGACAAAATTACCCACAAAAAAAGAAAACGACATTTGTATCAATGAATGATTGGGTCTGTTTGAAAAATCTGACCAGACGTCAATAGCTGCCTAATGTCGTTAAGTTACCATCCTAGGTGTAACGTGAGATTTTAATTTCAATTTTAACTTTTTATTTGTTTATTTTAATTTCAATTTATAAAAATTATTGTTGGTATGTATTCAAGCCCTAAACCCGTTCGTTCCAGAGACACACAACAACAACATCGACATTCACTTATAAGCCATGCCCTAACGGAGCAGTGTCTTCCCTAGTGGGAGAAAGTCGCGTAGTCGTCTCCTCTGTTGTCGCTAGTTCTCTGTTGCAGGTGTATAGCCTCTCAATCGTGCTTCTCGAACGCAATCTCGAAACCCTTCTTCATTCTCGCACTTCTTCGTTGCTTAGACCTCGATCTTGAAGCATTTTGCAGTGTTGGAGTTGTCTCCTCCGCCACGTCGATCTCTACGCCTAAATGCAGCGCCGTTCTCCTTCATCATCAACCTGAAGAAAATCTACTATTGGTCGCCGTGTTTGGTATCAACCCTTGCCCTGAGTCTTGTCTCTCTGTTTCCTTTATTTTTGTTCCTTTTTTCATGTGTACATGGATTTTGTTGACTATTAGGGTTGCTCAGTGTACTATTTTTCCTATTTGCTGGTTATTTTTTAGCGGTGTTGAGTTTCTTGTTCCACTGATTTTCCTATTTGTTCTATTGATCCGTTTTCGAAAACTAAAATTAAAAATGATGAAAGGCTATACATTTATGAAGTTTGTGTTACTTAATTTTTCTTGTGTTGAGGGTTAATAATATCCCATAAAGTTTAACTAATTTTATCCATGTTAGGGATGATGTTAGTTGGGGAAAAAATGTTGTGATCCTCTTATGTGAAAATGTTGTTGTCATGGTGGGGGTTTTGTATAACGACCCAACTTCCGGCATGTTGCGACTATACCTTCCATTGAATTATCACAGTTGGTCGGCCTTAGACAAGTTAGACTAGTGGATAAATATTATATACACATAAGCCTATTGAGAACCTTCCCATCCTATACTTCGTTCATTATCATACATTATAGAATTAAATATTCGTAAATCATTGTTAGTAACCTCAACAATCATTCATAAGGGGAAGCATTAAAGAAATCTCATTAGCAATATAATGAATATCAATTACTTTCATTCATAACATCAACATAAGTCATAATGCAAACATGATAGCATAAGCAAAGGAGTTAAACTCCATAACATACGATATTAGATATAATATAGACTTAGTATATGGACTCTCTAATAACCCGACCTAACCCCAGCAAAGGTTTCCTAAACTAGAACGCGGGTCTAAAGAGAACAAGAAGGGAAGATCCTAAGCCTCGCGTTGTGCTAACAACTAATGAGGCACACTACTCACTCGGAGCGTGAGGAGAAGACCAGATTCCGGATAACTTGCCACTTTGAAGACGAGCGCTACTTGATGGGTAATCGGAAGACGGATTAGATCCTTGTGACTCGACTGTCTTGCAACTACTAGAAGATGAGTAAACCGACTTTGTATCTCCCATGAGGAACTTGAGAAAGTTCGACTCATCGCTTGCATCCATCGGTTGGTTTCCACCAGTCACCATGGGTATGTCCATCTCGGGATCCTCCTTGGGATCTTCGTTTTCCTCCTCCTCCACTAGTTCCTTCCCTTTAGATCCCTCGGACTTCATACCATCTTGTCCGTGGGTTTCCTCGACCTTTGTCTCATCACCTTCGCACACCCATCTTTCGGACAATGCTACAAAATTAGAATCTAGGGAAGGGTAAGGACCATGTACGGGCAGCTTTCCAATCATGTGGGGGATAAGTCCTTTATGAGTAACAGCTGCGAGTTCAAGGGACTTGGTCCGGTTCGCGGTGGCATCGTACCTAAAGAAGGTGTAGACCTCGGTGTACCAAACGAACAATCTCCTGCTAACATGGCGATAGGGAACTCATACGGTCTATAATGAGAATATAATCATAGTATGATAACTGAGAATAATAAATTATTGTTAGGAATAATTAATTATTTTATAATAGTTTCAAAATTTAAATTTAAATTTAAAATTTGGATAAGATCCTAACTATATCTATTTTAAATTGATTTATGATTTGGAAATAGTGAGTGGTAAAAGGGAGAGAGAAAAGAAGGAAAAATGATATTGACTCCTTATTGTCTCCCTAATATTGGTTCCCAAGACTTTCTCAATTTAAAATAAGATAATATAAGATCTAATCTTAAAATAAGATAAGATTTCAATTTGAAATCATAAACAACCTCACACTTCATATATGTGCATGTATGTTATTAGTGATGACAATTAATTAAATATTATTTTTTTACCTCCACATACACAAATATACAAATCTAATTCTTATTGAAAAATTTATTGCAAAGAGTTGCAAGAGATTTTTCGATTACTTCCATTGATCAAAGAATCTATAACAATTATTAATTTCAGTATGGATACGCATAGTCTTTCATATGTTCGAAGGAAAATGCTCTCTTTAAATATCCAAGTATTTGTATCTAATTCATATTGTTTGAAAAAAAAATTAAATACAAAATAAGTCAATTAGGATTATTTTATTACTTCATTGAACGTGAGAAACACATACTAATCCAACAAATGACACCTTAGAGATCTGATCTGGAATATATTATTTTTTACGACTAAATGGGTACTTTGATTGTAGTCGTTGTTAAATTTATTTTATTTAAGTAAAAATGTTAAAATACTACAAATTAATAATGTTTTAGAAGAATACGTTAAATCCTCAAATGCTTTTTATTAAGTCATTAAGTAGAGAGTATATTGTATTTTTTTAATTAAATAATTTTAGTTTCTTATTATTATATTTTATTAAAAAATGTTATACAACCAAGTCTTTTCCCAACCAAGCCCAATTTATAGATGCGCCTGCCTTATTTTCAAAAAAACAAAAACGCATTCTCTCAACTCGTAAAGCGCGCCAGCTTCCCTAACACGCTTCTATATATATAATCATTTTCACTTTTTCGTGGTTAAAGTGAACATTTTTTCACCGCTGTTTATTCGTTTCAAATCATTTTTACGTTTGCGATTTTATTGACGAAATGGAAGCGGATTTGAGAAGTGAGTGTGCAAAAGAGGAGGTTGTGCAGGTTTTTTTTCTTTTCTTTTTTTTTTGCATCGTTTTTTCTCCAAAATATTTAGTCTTGTAAAATGTTAAAATGGTTTAAAAAATGTGGATAGTTAAGGTTGATGAAGTTTTCAATAAAGAATATTTTGATATGATTCGAAAATGGATAATGAAATCCGTTTTGACTTGATCAGGAATTCCGTTTCACTAGGTTGTTTGTTTCGTTTAAGCTGACGATTTTTGAAAATCCGCTTCATGATTTTTGACGAGATCCGCTTCGGTTTTTTGATGATGATACAGCATGACCCCATCGAGGTTAACGAGGCTTACGCCCCAAAGGTTGGAATGTGGTTTGAAAGCGTCAAGGATGCTGGACTATTTTACAAAGAGTATGCCAAACGAGCAGGTTTCTCTACAAAGATAAGGAACTCAAATAGATGCAAGAACCCGAAGGAAATAAAGAACCAACTCATCACTTGTACTAGAGAAGGGAGGTGGACATCTGAGGTTTCTTCCTTAGAGAAGACGAACCCGATACGTGGTGTAAATTGTCCAGCACGAATTTATGTTCACATAGACAAGAAGAGTCGACTTTGGTGCATTTTGAAGGTTGTTTTCCATCATTCACATCCATGCTCTGCTGAGAAAGCTCAAATGCTACCACAACATAGGGGTCTAAGCTTGGACGTTCGTAGGACAATAGAGAACAACGATTTATCAGGCATTAGGCCACGCCAAACATTTTAGTCGTTTGTGACAGCTGCTGGTGGTCACGGTGAGGTAGGGTTTATCGAAAAAGGATGTGAGAAATTACGTCACCAGGGAGGTTCGGAATGTGACGGAAGAGAAAGATGCACAAGAACTTGGAAAGTATTTCTCTAGAATGAAAGCAAAGAATGAAGAACTTTTTATGAAATTGTGCTTGATGGTGACAAGAATATTAAGAATGTGTTTTGGGCTGATGCAAGGAGCAGGGCTTCATATGAATACTTTGGTGATGTTGTTTCATTTGACACTACTTACAACAAAAACAGGTTTTCAATTTTCCAATTTTTAAATTCGATTTTTCATATAAATCCGCTTCGGATTTTTGTTTTTCTGATGAATGCTCTCACAATGAATAGGTATGACTTGCCATTTGCATCCTTTGTTGGTGTTAATTATCATGGCATTCGATTCTGCTTGGATGTGCTTTGTTGAAGAACGAGGACACTGATTCCTTTAAATGGTTGTTTGATTGTTGGCTTCGTTGCATGGGAAACAAGCCGCCTAGAGGCATTATTACCGACCAATGCCCATCTATGCCAAATGCAATAGGTGAGATTATGCCAACAACGATTCATAGGTGGTGCATTTGGCACATTATGAAGAAGGTTCCCCAAAAATTAAACGGGTCAAAGGGGCATAATGTCATCCAACATGAGATGAGTGAGATCATGTGGTCATCACATTCAAAAGACGTATTTGAAGAAAGATGGGTCTCATTTATTAGTAAACATGGGTTAGTTGGTAATAAATGTCTATAAGGTAAAAAAGAGTTTTCCGCTTCAACTCCTGCCTACAAATCCGCTTCGTTTTTTTAAAGCCCTATTTTGACATACCTTATTATTAGATCTGTATGCAGATCGTCATATATGGGTCCTTGTGTATCTTGACAATCACTTTTGGGCTGGGATGAGAAGTACACAACGGAGCGAGAGCATGC
>JASCZI010211887.1:4869-19089 GCA_036250425.1 Stylosanthes scabra
AGATCTCTCACAGATCTACAACAGGGCAGATAAGAATGATTTAGATATATTACAGGTTTATGTAGTACAAATTTGGGCAAGACATTGCATATTGGTCCATTGTTGACTATAATCTCTTGGTATAGATAAACCTTAAGAACGTAATTCTTTTAAGTTACATACCACTAAGCTTCCATCTTCTAACACAGATGTGTAGCGCAACAACCAGAAGTCGCGAGCAGGTGCCAACGTGGTTGGCGCATATAGCTGATCATCAAGGTGTAACACATTCATATAAGAAGTTTGCTAGCAATCCATTAAGTTACATAGAACCATCAGTCATAACTCATACAAATCAAGTTTAAATTTACCTGCATGTAAAGCAGCTCTATGGTTCCACCATTTGCTGTGGGCAGCACATTCAGCACATCAACAGCTCGGCAATCACGGAACCATGAAGGACGATCTTTGAGGATTTCTGCAACCTGAAAATTTTATGGCTCATTATGTGATGGATGAACACATGCAGAAAAACCAGTTTAGATAGAAAATATTTCGAGCACTTACCCTTGTGGGTTCTAGACCCACTAGGCCGCAGGCTCGTGCTGCCACACCAGTGCAACCATGAGAAATAGCAACGATTCCAATGGAATCCGGACCAGGCTGTCACATAAGCAAAAATTAAGAAACAGTATTCTAAAAATAGCTTAACCAATATTAAGAGTTGTTAATTATTTTGCGGGGTTACCTTCATTCCAGGCATTTGGACCCACTCAACAGCAGTTCCAGTGGCCTTTGAAAGAAACTCTGCTAAAGTCTCTTCTGCAATGGACAAAAGCCTGGGAAGAATGACAGTGATTGAATAAGGTCAAGCATACACAACCAAATTTTCCCAGACAGAAACAATGGCATAAAATGGTCCCAACAATCATTAATGTTCCCACTAACCCTGCAGGACTTGCATCCCTGGGGGGATGCTGATTTGTCAAGCTGCGTTGACCACTAGTCACGGCGGATTCACAGCTTGTGTCTTTGGTTGGAAGAGTAGTCTGCAGACCCCAAAAAAAACCAAAAAATCAACACCATTCTCGTTCTATTCTAGTGCATTCAGTATCTTATCTCTAATATGCAAAAGGATAAACAATGAAAAATCTCTAATGCAGTTCTAAAAAAGATTACATTTTGGGTATGCTGACGAAAGTAGCCATTTTCATACACCAACTGAGAAACCTGCTTCTGCAACCTATCATTCTCCTCCATGAGCAGCTTGTTCATGGCTGTGAGCTTCCTATTCACAGCCTGAAGGCGCAAAGCCTCTTTCCTCTGCTTCTCCCTACATCTGAACCCACATAAAAACAGAACAACACACAATGTTAAAAGACTATTATTCATCAGAAAAAAGGCACAAAGAAATGGTTTTGATAGTACCTTCTGTTCTGGAACCAAACTTTGATCTGCTTGGGCTCAATGTTGGAGAGGATTGGGCACTCGCGGATGAGCTGCTGGCGGCGAATGGAGCTGGGTTTAGGGCAGTCATGGTAGAGCCTCTCAAGGGCCTCAACCTGCTCAGGTGTGTAACGGACATACTTGCCGTTATCCAATCCTGGTTTACCATCCTTGCAGGACATTGACATCGCTACCTAACTACCCTCACAACTTCAACAGTGTCTTCACAAAAACACCACCCCCTATTTTCTTCCTCTTCTTCTTCTTCTTCTTCTTCTATTTACAGCTTCCTATATTGATCTTCGAGATCAGTGACTTGGAACCAACCTCATGAAGAAAACACCGACGATCTGAATCCCAGAATCGAAAATCCAGAGACAACTTGAAGAAAGAGATGATCGTGCCGATTAGGTTGAGGTGAAGAGCTCGGAGAACAGAGTTTCCCCCTCCGAACCCTTAGGGATTCAGAAGGAGCTGAAACGAGACCACTCCACCGCCGATCTTCATCATCAATCTTTTCGAAGTTCAGCTGATCTCAGAACCATGGTTTTCAAGTAATCAAACAAACACCATAGAAACACAACAAGAAGCAAGTAATCGAGCTGGTAGGATCAACGACGACGGAGGCAGAAAAAAACACCCTTTTCTTGGGGTTTTTGTTGGGGAAGGTTGGTTGATTGGGGATTTGGGTTTGGGAATGAAAGGAAGAGAAGAAAGAAAGAAACCCTAAAGTGAAAGCGAAAGAAGAAGGGTGGGGACCCTACTGGATGGTGCTGCTGGTTTTTCTTCTTCTTCTTCTTCTTTTCTTTAATTTAATAATAATTTTGTGAATAATTATTATTTAATTTTCACTCAGATTTGCAGTGTTGTGATTGTCTTCATTTGCTGATTCCATTGGTTCTTTCACTTTCGGTTGAAATTGAAATGGAGAACAGCGCCTTCTTCTCTTTCCTTTTTCTTTTTTCAATTTCAAAATAAACAGAAACAAACTTTGCGTCGTAAAGACGAAACTACCCTTTTTCCCGCGGATGTTTCTGATTCTGACCTTGAAGCGTGCGGGTCCCGCCGCTGCCACTATCATTATCCCTATAAATTGTCTTAAATGCCCCTCATAGCTCCAACCTTCTTTTTCCTCGGTCCTCATTTACTTCTTGCTTCATTAAATTGTTCTTAATTATTACTTGTAGTACCCATTATTGCACTACGTACTTTTCTTTTGTACTTAAGCAGAGGATATAATACAAGCTATTTAATGTTTGGCCATGCTAGTTTGATAATTCATAGTTGAAGTGCAACTATATATGTTTTTCCAAAGAGGATGGTGAAGGGTAGTATTGGGAAGTGAGAATGAGAATATGAAAGGATGGTGTAATGAGTGGAGATAGAAAGAATGGCAAAAAGGGTAAAATGGAAGAAAGTAGAGGGAGGAGAATGGAAGAGTAGGGTGGTGATGATCACTGATCAGAGTCTTAAAATACACAAAAGGCATAGCATTGGCATGGTAGAAGAGTAGAAGGAGTAGAAGTTAGAAAGAGTGACGATGCTTTTGTTTATGTTATTGTTTGTGTGGGTCACGCGGACACCATCATGACCTTTTCGCATGCGTCTTCTTTTTAAATTTCGTTTCATATTTAATTGGATTAATTATCCAAATAAAAGCAAAAGCTGAATCCGTATAGTATAGTATAGTATACGATTATTATACGAAAAAGAAATGGCTGCATGAGGATGATTGACAAGACAATGTGACATTGGAAGGGATGAGATGGGATGGGAATGGGAACATTAGAGTGGTTGGTAGGAGTAAGGACCTTATCGATATCCTTTACCTTTCATATTTGTATTGTTGTTTGGGAAGATTATCACTGCGACATATCGTATTTCATCACATTTTATCTTGTTGTATATGTATGTATTCTACAACTAACTATTATTAGTTTATTACTCTATCTTATCTTATGTAACGCATGTCTCCCCGTTTTTGGCATTCTCTATATATGAGATTTAATTTGATATATTCAGCATAAGGTCACAAATTAATGAACTTTTTGGTTTAATTATCACTAGTTCCAAATTCCAATCAAGAGCGCTGGATTTTTGTGTGACGCCATGGATATTGGTAGTGGTGGTGGTGGTGTGTGTGCGTCACATAGTTTGACCAAGTGAACTGAACCCCAGAGCACCTCTGCAACCTACTGCTCTATAATCATTCATGCTACTTGTGTAAGCTTCTTCATATATGGGCCAAACATCCATCATTGTTTTTGCAAACCTACCCTTCCTTGTTTCTGGGCTTATGATTCCCTTACCAAAACATCCTAATCTCACTTATCAAACTTAGGATGGGCCTCTAAATATTTAGCGCCACTACTAAATAAAGTCCAAATCTAGATTAGGTCCGTTTAAACTTGAATCTAGATTCATTTGGGCCATAAGAACATTATGGGCCATCAGATGTTGAGCTTATACAGTAACAAATAGACTCTACAAAAAAAGAAAAGCCCATGGAAGTGTTGGCCAGGCACGTGCCAATAATGCATGTGTCAGTCTTAGCGGACTATAATAACATGAGAAGTATAGGAGGGAAGAAAAGCATGCTATTAATTTAGTCAGATTAAAAGGAAAAGCAAATAATAATATGATGAACTTAGCAGTTAGCAGAGCTTTCGAGAGAATAATATTAGACTATTAGTATTAGCTGAAGAGGAATCCAGCTTCAAATTTTGACAACATTGGTATTATTTTTTACTGCTACAGTAGTACTATGTAAATGCATAATATTGTAAGAGCTCTTCTCCTTCTTGTTTTGCTACAATAATAATGGTGTGCCTAAAACTATGAAGGACAGGAAGCAGTGTGTTTGAGTGGGTCTCAATTTGTTTTTATGTTGCAGCTATGACATCCCAGAAACTCATCACTATTAATGCCTTCAGAACTTTGGTGCGTGTAATAACTATTTTATTACACCTTATGTACTAATTGGTAAATGTTGTTGCATATCAAATTACATAAATAAATAAGAAGGAAAATATATATAGTCTATTAGTGCAATGTACTGTACTGAATATAATATAAAGCAAGGAAACATCGATATACTGGATAAAATATAAAAAAAGACAGTTGGAAATTGTCTTGTGTAGATAGATGGTTAATACTAATTGATTGCAAATTACTTCATACATATGCATACATGTGCCTGAACGTTGATTATTGCCTTTTGTGCTTAGGCGAAGATGATGATCACGTGGTTGTTATTTATATATCGACCATAATAATAATAATAATAATAATAATAATAATAATAATAATAATAATAATGTACTATGACCATTATTTTTCCAAGTTGTAAAGTTTGGACTTTGGAGGACTCATCATCACTTGCCAACTACTCCACTTCTTGCTTCATAGATCATAGCAGTAATAAAAAGGAGCAACGGGCTAATAGTAAAAGTTAATTAGCATTAGTCCATTATTATTGAGAAAAAGAAAAGAACAAAATAATAATTGAAAGCGCATAATTAACTTTGCAGAACCTGCAAGTCAGTGACAGTGAGTTCCCTAGACTAGAATACATTTTTTCTGCATGAGAAAAGATGCTCCTATATCATACTGAAATTCCATCTATGCCCTTCCTTCACTCCTAAAAACCCCACCACTGGCGCTACCAGTAGCACCCCTCACCTCACTTCTCACTTCTCAATTCTCACACACTCTCTTTCTCACACTCCAAAAAAAAGAAAAAAAAAAAAAAGAAAAAGCAACTTCTCGTTCTCTAGTTTTTTAACATGGCGGAATACTTCATGGCGGGATATTTCGCCGTCACACCCGACGAACTCTCGCCGGAGAAGCGTCACGCTGACCAGAAGCCCGGCGAGGTTTTCACCATTGATGACCTTCTCGACTTCTCCAACGCCAACGCCGACTCTATCACATCCGACGGATTTTTCAACAATACCGCCGGAAACTCCACCGACGTCTCTGTCGTCACCGCCGTCGACAGCTGTAACTCCTCCATTTCCGGCAGCAGCTTCCGTTGCTTCGCCGCCGTGGATCCTCAGTTCTCCTCAGAGTTCTGCGTTCCGGTAATTTTAATCTTTCAAGAAATTCAAAAAAGAAATAAATAAATAAATTCAATTATAAATAATATGAATGAAATTAATTATTATTTTTCTTATTTTTGTTTACAGTATGAGGACATGGCGGAACTCGAATGGCTCTCGAATTTCGTTGAAGAGTCGTTTCCGGCAGAGGAGGAGCTGAAAACTCTGCACCTTATCTCCGGCGTGAAGCCTCAGACTGAGACACCTCAGTCTTCTTCTTCGTCGGATGCTCGAAACTCGCCGCTATTCCACCCCGAGACGCCGCTCCCGGCGAAGGCAAGAAGCAAGCGCTCCCGCGCCGCGCCGGGAGATTGGTCCACGCGCGTGGTTCGCGTCGTTAAAGCGGACGCAGAACAAAGGCCCGCGAAGAAGAGAGACGGGCCGGATTCCGAACCATCGGGCCGAAAATGCCTGCACTGCGCGGCTGAACAGACGCCGCAGTGGCGAACTGGGCCCATGGGCCCAAAGACATTGTGCAATGCGTGTGGAGTAAGGTATAAGTCTGGGAGGCTGGTGCCGGAGTACAGGCCCGCGGCAAGCCCAACGTTCTTGTCGACGAGGCATTCAAATTCGCATAGGAAGGTGTTGGAGCTGAGGAGGCAGAAGGAGATGCATAATCACCGTTTGATTAGTCAGAGTTCCGTTTTCGACGTATCCAACGGTGGAGATTCGTTCTTGATCCATCACAATAACCGTCCTGATTGTAGGAACGTCTAACTTAGCTTTCACCTGGGTGGACCCCTCTTTTACATTTAACTTTTACTTTTTAATTTCACTCTTTTTCAAAAGCTCTTATAATCTAAATTTGAAACTATAGAATTGTTCTCGTTTTTTTTTGTATGTACTACTACAAGTGAGTGCAAGTCAAAAAAGCAAAATCTGTTGCAGAATTAAAGGAGAGTATTAGAATCACCCTAATTTTATAAAATACAGCTGTTTCTGTGTTTTTAGCTTCATCTTAATGTTATATATATTTTAAAATTAAAATTAATTAACATCCACAACTAAAAAACAATATACAAGATAATGGATAGAGAAAATGAAGTTGTTAAACAATAACAGTACTACAGTACTTGTGTGCACCATTGCTATAGTTGAGGTTGGGGTTGAGAGTTTGACATAGACAAGTGCAAATGATGATGAATGGGAGTTAATAACTGGCCCCAAGTTTTACCAATAGGATGAGATTGGCAAGTGGCAACAAATTCCGTCGTATCATTTTTGAAGTTTGATTATGACACATCAAACGCGAATCGAGATGAATGATGGCATGGATTTCAGGAAAGTTTATTACTCAATGAAATTAAAATATTTGATGTTTAACCATTAGCATTGGCCAGTTAGACATCGTCCTTTGTACGTACTACATAGAAAAAACAAAAGGGAATTATGAGAGGACCATCTTTAAAACAATAACAAAAATAAATATATATATTTATAAATAGAGGTGCTTAGCTAGCTCGCAAAAATGGTGCGGCAAGGTCATGTGAGTTGAGTTGTGGGGGCGTAGTGATGATAAATATAAAAAAATCTTGATCCAGTACGTTTGTTAATAAAAGCATCAATACGTTGATTTAAATTAATCAATAAGATGTTGACATACAGGATTTCTTTATTCATATTAACGTTTAATTTTTTAATTTTTTTATTAAATATTTATATCAATATATAGACTAAAATACCCTTATATACTTAAATTAAAATTAAATTTTAAATTTGTCCATTTAATCCTATTTATCAAATGACCATATAATCCTTATTAATCTTATTAAAAAAAAATATTATTTTATAATAAATTTATACAATTAACATCACATTCTATTAATTAAATAAATATAAACACAATTAAAATTAAAAAAAAGAAACAATCCAAAAATCCAATTACGCCCGAAAATCCGAAGACCACGTTGGAATAGACATTCATGGGGTTATTAGCAATTTAGCATACATGAGCGAAAGCACATACGGGCGAAGAGGAAATTTGCCGCGGCGAAGACAAGCCTCAGTGAAGCATGGTTACCACGTCATGCACCCATGGGAAGAAGAAATTTGTCGCAATGCAATCGGCTAGGTTGAGCTCCAAGAAAAAGAAGTACTCAGATTGGGATTTTGGGGGTTTTGAGATTTTTGGAATTTTGAGGTTTTCGGATTTTTGGAGTGATTGGGATTTGAGAATTTGTTTTTTATATATTTTAATTGTGTGTTTATGTTTATTTAATTAATGAAATGTGATTTTAATTGTATAAGTTTATTATAAAAGAATATTTTTGTTAATAAGATCAGTAAAGATTATATGATAGTTTGACAAATAGAATTAAAAAGATAAATATTTAAATTTTAATTTGAATATATAAGAATATTTTAGTCTACACAATAATATAAATATTTAATAAAAAATTAAAAAATTAAATATTGATGTAGATAAAGAAATCATGTGTGTCGACATCTTACTGGTTAATTTAAATCAACGTACCAGTATGCCTTAATTAACAAAGGTACCGAAGCAAGTATCATATAAAAATATGGAAAGAATTATTAGGCAGCAGCACATTGAATTGAAGTTTGATACTTGATATAACTCACCAGATACATTTCACCCTCTTCCAAGGGCTCCACCCTTTCGTTATGTGTAAAAGCACTATTCATCATATTGATCAGTAATATATATATTTTGCAGTCTTAGCTTCTCCTTAATTCCTTGGTTGCCATTATATATAAATTAAACAAGTTAATTAATGCAACAAAGTCAATTTTGAACTAACCGAGGCTTAATTATGCTTAATTATTTTGTATAGGTTCATACTCTTTTAATTAAAAGTGTAGATAGAGTAGTACGATTTCCCTATATATAAGAATGAGACTTTCTTATGAAGAACTACATATAAAGTATTATGAAGAACTACATATAAAGTATTATGTAAGGAAATATAAATCCTTCTATACTTATAGCTGAAATGGCATTTGTCCTCTTCTTTTAAAAAAAAAGTCACGAGTTCAAACCGAAATTTGCCAGACGAAGACCAAACAACAAGTGGGGATTACATTATTGGGAAGGCTAATTACGGTGTAGAAATAAATTAAAGGGACGAAAGAGGATTGCTGTTTGACAAGTTGTTAAGTGCTTTTGTTGAAAGACCATGTGAAATATTATTCAAAGGACTATACATGAATGATTTACGAAGCTTTTACATGCATCATTGCATGTGTGGTTCGGTATCTGTCTAACGTAGAATCATATATAGCATCAACAAATAAATACTTTGGAAGAAAAAGAAATTCAAGTATAAAAGTACATGGCAAGTACAGTCAATGTACACGACATGGTGCGTATGCCTACCAGTGTCGGCAATGCCCAATGTTAATTAATTGATATGTACATAAAAAATTAATTATAAATTAGTTATTTGTATGAAATATAGATTAGAATATAAATCATATATTAAAAAATAATTAAATGATGTATTTTAATGGTTAATATGTTTATATGAACACAACATTTTTTATTTACTAATACAGTAGATAGATACGATGATGATGAAATTAAAAGTAAATTATAAATAAAATTTAATATATATAAATAATTGAATAAGGAATGTTATTCAGTACAAATCTAAATTTATATCGATATAAAAGATTCTTTTATAATATAGATTTTATATCTTATATCTTAAAAAAATTAAAATAATATATATATAAATTTATATATTCTTTGAATAAAATCTACATCTTTACTATTTATATTTTTATATAGTATAATTCATGAATAGTAATATGCATATGTATGTGTTGGTGGGTTACGTTTATTTGGAATTGCATGTGAGGAATGAAAGCTAAGCACATGCGGTACGTGACGTGCATGACTGGCTGCTTTTGCTGTTATTAATTAATATATATATAATATAAATCCAAAACAAAAAAATAAAATATTGAGATTTGAGAGCATGGCGTTGGTGCTGCATGTTCCTCTCAGAAGGGATCTTCCCATGTTATATGTGTAAAGACTAAACACCACCATATTCATGATAATGCTTCTCTTGTCGGTACTTACCCCCTCTTCCCTTTATTTTTACCTCCCTTGCTCCTACATTATAATAGATAAGATAAGCCACCTTTATACTCTCTATTAATTTACTACTTATTTTGTCACAGTAAACCACGTGACAATATATAAATACATTTCACTACGTGCTTATTATTTATTTCAATAGTTATATAAATACAAACATTTAAATTTACATGACCATATTTGCCTTTTTTCTTATGGTCTCTAAAAAATTTGAAAATAATATATTAGTCCTTAATTAAAATTAATTATCTTTTAGTTTATAATTTTTATTTATTAATAATACTATATAACTAATGAATTAATGACCAATAATGACCAACAAAAATTTTAAAAGAAAAAAAATAGTTAGAAGAAAAAAGGGAGAGAGTTAGAGAAAAAGGAGAGAGAAGCCATAAAAAAGAGAAGCCTCTAGACTCTGTTGTTTAAATAATGGTTGGTTATAGAAAACTTTTTTTTTATTTATAGGTCATATTAGTCCAAAATCTCTAAAACAAATGAATCAACTTATAATTTAGGAACCAATTTGACTAATAAAATAAAAAATTGGAGATTAAAATGTAATTAATTAATTGGGGACTAAATGTCTAATTTAAAATTTTTCAGAAATTAAAATATATTTTTATTAAAATAAATCTATGAGTATGATAGATTTTTTTTTTTTTGTGAAGAGATGGATGAAAGAATGAAACAAGGTCTACAATCACGAGATCCATTATGAATAGGCCCAAATGTAATGGTCCAATTAAAACTAAACCATCGGTTAGCTATATTTTGGGCCGAATAGTTTTGTGAGCATCATCCTGGCCCGAATCCATATATTCTCTATCCCCAAAAAAAAATCAAAATGCCATGTTGGTTAATTAATAATTAATGCATGATTAATGTTGCAATTTGAATTTGTTTTGTAGGCAAGTTTGGGAATTAGGGTTTTGAAAACGTAGTAGTTTGAATTGAATAATGAATATTACAAGAGCTGAGACGTTATTACAATGGAGCAACTGAGTTGAGCTGAGGAGCGCTTTCGTTTGATTTTGGGAGGGAAATTTTCTAAAACCCCCAAAATTCGAACTCAAAATCTCATCTCTTCTCAAATCTGAATCCATCGCATCGCTCTTCAACCTTCGCTCCCGTATTTCCAGGTATTCTTTCTTTCTCTCAACACAAACTCCAAATTCATCGCGGTTTCTATCCTTTTATATGTCTGATTGCAGCTCCAGATTGCTCATTCAAGTCACGTGTTCTTCGTTTTCGATTCTTAGCTGTAAATTTTATTACACTTTTACTATGCCGTTTGCATTCGGATGCTTCTTTCCTGCTCAAGAATTCTAGATTCTGAAGAAAATGAACCAAATTATGATACCTACTTTAATATAATAGGGATTTCAAATATGAAGTCCTTGCATGTACGACTTATGTAGCTTAGCTGGATGGTAAATCTACTCGTTATATTGAATTCTGGGAATCCGTATCCTTAGCATGCCTTTCTCAGCGAATTTGATTCTGATGCACCCGTTTTCTTTGTTTCTGCTAGATTAGGGATATAACATGACCACCACAGTGCACAAAACTCCAAGGTCTGGTAGACAGTCTTTGTTTTTCCAGGATTTAGCCTCGCCTGTTTCTGCCCGGAGAGGAAAGTTTTCGAGTCCGGGCCAGGCAGCTGCGGTATCTGCGCTGTGGCGTGAGAATTTTGGTGGTTCGGACCTTCCACCTCCTCCTGTTTTCACCTTGGAAGACAGGTCAGACTTTTCTCCTGAATCAGGCATACCGGATTACCAAATATCTCCAGAGTCTAAGTCTGATATTAGGATTCCAATCCAAGCTTCAAATAGAGAATTTTCAACTCCGTCAAAAAGCAAATCAGAGGCTAGCACATCTTATGTGTTGAGAGGGGTGCAGCAAAACCAGCAGAGCTCACCAGGGTTGAGTTGGTGGTCACCTACAACTGCTAAGAGTGGTGGAGAACAAGATGAGAAGGGAAGGAGTTCACCAGTTGAGGGTGTGGTTCAGCCTGGTGCTCTTATAACTCTCCCTCCGCAGCTGGAAGTAGCAAGGCCAGAGGTTCAAAGGAATTCTTTGCCAGCTGGGAATCTCAATGAGGAAGAGTGGGTAACTGTTTATGGGTAATGTCCTAACCTACTTAAGTATTAAGTCTTGACTATTGATTGATGTGTAGTACTGCATTAAGTATTAACCTCAATCCTTTTGATTGTTATTATGCACCTTATGCTGTTGCCAAGTATGCAAAGAAAGTGTAAATAAAATAACACCATTAAACTTTACTTCCTTAATCCTAATTCCTAAATTATCAAAAGAAATTGCTTCAAATTTCAACCACTTAGGAGCAGACCCATGCTTCCTAAGGCGCACAAAGAAAGCTTGCTGAGTGGAAAAGAGTGCTGAACGATTTATGTGCAGCTAGTGCAAGAAATATACTTTGCATACAAATGAGAAAAAAAGATCATGCCCTTGTACCTTTCAACAAGGCCTGTCATATATTTTGCAACTATGTTTTGGATGTCATTTCAATAATATGATAAGATCTACTTTCTATATTGCATATACTGATATCACTTTTTTAACAAGTTCCTCCTGCAGATTTTCTCCAGGTGATACTAATTTGGTTTTAAGGGAGTTTGAACAATGTGGCGAAATTTTGAAACATGTTCCTGGTCCTAGAGATGCTAATTGGATGCATATTTTGTATCAGGTTTGCAATCTCTTTGAACTTACTGATTAAATAGCAATAGTTGTGCAACAAGACTTTGCATGCTTACTGTTTTGATGATGTTATCAATGCATATGCAGAATCGTTCTGATGCACAGAAAGCCCTTAACAAGAATGGAATGCAGATCAACGGAGTCCTAATAGTTGGTGTGAAACCCATGGATCCCATGCAACGTCAAGCATTGAATGAACGGCTTAACCATCAAGGATTTATGCCCTTACCTCTACCCTCTGCTAGAAGTTCGGAATCAAGTACGTTGAAAGCTCCATCTCGACCCTACTATCTGCAGAATGGCAACTCAAGTGCTCGGCAGACTGGAGGAGCCATTGCTTCTCCAACAAAATCATTGGTGTCCAAGATCATGGATTTGATGTTTGGAGTCTAGATGAGGTGTAATGGTGGATCAGACTATATCATTCTGTTTTGTTTCAAGTGATGTTAAGAAGTTTGGCATGCCTTCTGGATTTGAGTTGGAATGTTTACTCTATAGATACTAGTGGTTGCAATTTATTTCTTCACAATGTTTCATTCTTACGGATAACTATAGATCAAGTCTTTGTAGCTATGTTTTTGGAACATCATCAATGGTTCTGTAAAGCTGGTCATACTCTCTAGGTATTTGAGATTACGGTGGTCCTGTTAAATGGTCAAAAGAATGAACTTTGCAGCCTCTAAAATTAGAGAATACTTCTGTTGACAGAATATGGAAAGTGTACTTGGATAATCTTCAGAGCCGTTTTTTTCTATTTTGGTTACAAATTTACATTGTTTCGCATTCATTTTTATATGCAACACATTGCTCTAGTTGGTCCAGAAAGTAAACTGTGTCCACTATGGTATTGAATCACTGGTGCTTTGTTTGAAGTATGCAGTTCTAGTGTTCGAGTTTCAGATTCTCAAATCTAGATTTTAGCAGCTTCAGCCTTCACCCGATTAGCCTTACGAATTTGGATTCAAGCCGGCAATAATGATAACAATAAATAGAAAAGGTGGAAGTCACAAAAACTACTCCTTGCCGTAGATGATTTAAAAGACGTCATCGCATTGTGGTTGTCACAGGCCAAACAAAAACAACTCTTCTCGTTTATTTGAGCTTGGGACCGACTTTGTAAAACGTAGGTCAAGTAATAAAAACAATTTTGACAAAATTTCAAAAAAAAAAAAATTTACTAATTCACTCTCAGAGGCTGCATGACTTATCCAAAGAGAAGACAACTGAACTGGTCTTCTTGAAAACTACCAACTGAATTTGCTCTTCATCTTCTTCAATGGCAATGGCAACACCTACTCTACCAACTATGAATGTAATGTAGCATGATACCAATACCCATGTCTTCCCCTTTCTTCCTTCGTTATTATCCCTCCTCCTCTCCCTTCCCACAATCCCTAAACCCCAAATTCAGAACCTTTCCCAAACCTCTCCATTCCACTTCCATCCTATCATCCCAAATTCAAACGCCAGAACCCGAAAATGAAGATAAAACTCGCAACAAGAACCTCAATTTCCTCAAGCTTTCGGTCACCCTCACCGTTATCTCTGCTTCCCTGCCACAAGCCACCGCCCTCGCTGCTGAAACCGCCGTCAAGGGAAGGAAAAGGGCACCCAAAAAGGTCGAAGCTTTGACGCCGGAGGAGCTGAAATCATGGGCTCAGGGTCTTCCAGTGGTCTCTGATCGTCTTCCCTACAGCGAAATCATTGAACTGAAGAAAGCTGGGAAGCTCAAACACATAATTAAGCCAGGTTCTATAAAATTGAGGCAAAGTGCAGAACCAGTTCTTGTGGTTCTAGAAGATTCTAGAGTGTTTAGGACGGTTTTGCCATCGTTTGAGAGTCATAGGAAGTTTTGGGAATCATGGGATGAATTAAAGGTTGATTCTTTGTGTATGAATACATACACAC